>JAJQKJ010000732.1:0-67759 GCA_029574335.1 Rana kukunoris
TACAATTCAATACAGGAAGAATCAGAGGGCCCTGCCCGTTAATCTAGGAGGGAGGGTCAAGTGATACGTGAGGGTAATAACTGTGGGTGGATGAGCTGATGAAGAAAATAAAAGTACAGATTTTAGGTGGAGGTAAGGTAGGCTTCTCTGAAGAAAAAACGTTTCAGGGATCGCCTAAAAGTAGTTAGATTTGGAGATAGTCTGACAGATTGGGGTAGGGTATTCCAGAGGATAGGAGAGCCTCTGGAGAAGTCCTGGAGGTGAGAGAATGGGAGGAGGTCATGAGGGAGCTAGAGAGCAGGAGGTCATGGGAGGAACGTAGAGAACGATTAGGTTGGTATTTTGAGGCTAGGTTAGTGATGTAGCTGTAGTTGTAGATTGCTTTGTAACTTATTGTCAGTATTTTGAATTTAATTAGATGGGTGAGTGATAGCCAATGGTGGAAATGGCAGATAGAGGTAGCAGATACTGAGTGGTTTGTAAGGTGGATGAGTCTGGCAGCAGCATTCATGATAGACTGAAGGGGGATAGTCTATTTAAAGGTAAGCCAATGAGAAGGGAGTTGCAGTTATGCATTGAATACATATTCTTTGAAGATGCGCAACACTTTCTTTTTAAGTTACTGCCTTACCAGTAGTCCATGACACCGGAGATCCAGTTATTTATAGAAGACTAATATTTTCCCAATGACCCAAACCAATCCAATAACTGAGCACATCTCCTTCAACACATCCCGACAAACTTTCATATCATCAGCAGAACCTCCACCTAATGTGCAATACATATGACAAATGATCATTTACTAGCCAGTGGTCAGGGCTCACTCATTAGGCTTGCCATGGATTGATGTCACAGACAGAAGAAGACAGAGAAGTGGTTTCCATCTGACCATGACACTGACCTGGCTGCCAACCCAGCTCAGTCTGACAGATGTGTGTCTCTAGGACTGCATTGATCTAAGAGCAAAGGAAAGGGGGGATCCTGATCTCTTCTATATAATGACATGTATAATGGGGCAGAGGAAAGGGGAGATCCCGATCTCTTCTATATAATGACATGTATAGTGGGGCAGAGGAAAGGGGAGATCCTGATCTCTTCTATATAATGACATGTATAGCGGGGCAGAGGAAAGGGGAGATCCTGATCTCTTCTATATAATGACATGTATAGCGGGGCAGAGGAAAGGGGAGATCCTGATCTCTTCTATATAATGACATGTATAGCGGGGCAGAGGAAAGGGGAGATCCTGATCTCTTCTATATAATGACATGTATAGCGGGGCAGAGGAAAGGGGAGATCCTGATCTCTTCTATATAATGACATGTATAGTGGGGCAGAGGAAAGGGGAGATCCTGATCTCTTCTATATAATGACATGTATAGTGGGGCAGAGGAAAGGGGAGATCCTGATCTCTTCTATATAATGACATGTATAGTGGGGCAGAGGAAAGGGGAGATCCTGATCTCTTCTATATAATGACATGTATAGTGGGGCAGAGGAAAGGGGAGATCCTGATCTCTTCTATATAATGACATGTATAGTGGGGCAGAGGAAAGGGGAGATCCTGATCTCTTCTATATAATGACATGTATAGTGGGGCAGAGGAAAGGGGAGATCCTGATCTCTTCTATATAATGACATGTATAGTGGGGCAGAGGAAAGGGGAGATCCTGATCTCTTCTATATAATGACATGTATAGTGGGGCAGAGGAAAGGGGAGATCCTGATCTCTTCTATATAATGACATGTATAGTGGGGCAGAGGAAAGGGGAGATCCTGATCCCTTCTATATAATGACATGTATAGTGGGGCAGAGGAAAGGGGAGATCCTGATCTCTTCTATATAATTACATGTATAGTGGGGCAGAGGAAAGGGGAGATCCTGATCTCTTCTATATAATGACATGTATAGTGGGGCAGAGGAAAGGGGAGATCCTGATCTCTTCTATATAATGACATGTATAGTGGGGCAGAGGAAAGGGGAGATCCTGATCTCTTCTATATAATGACATGTATAGTGGGGCAGAGGAATGGGGAGATCCCGATCTCTTCTATATAATGACATGTATAGTGGGGCAGAGGAATGGGGAAATCCCGATCTCTTCTATATAATGACATGTATAGTGATGTACAGAATAAACCTACACTTATCAGCTTAGGGTCAGCCATCCCAAGCACAGCACCCATTAAAGAACTACAAGCAGATCACAAGCATGCTGTTCTCATAGGAAATCTATCAGTGATGAAGTGCATAGAGGAGTACTTACCGGTCAGAGGATAGCTGAGTACACACAATCGCTCTTAGTTTCTCAGTGTGTGCGCATCCCTGCTCCTCCAGCTGATCTGTAGCAGCCAGAGAGGGGAACCGAGACCCCGTGATCAGCCTCTGCTGAAGACGTCATAGGGCTTCGCTGCTTCAGCCTTCTACTGGGCTAAATCGGGTTCCTTGCACCATCTAGTGGCAGCTTTGGTAAACAGCAACATAGACTTCAGGCTTTTTACATAGATATGCTAAGTTCTTGTAAATACACTATATTGTGAAAACATTAGGTGTACGTTTATCAAACGGTGATAATTTATCTCATTTCAGATCTCAGCAGTTCTCAGAGAAAAATCTTCTCCTCTGGCACCCTGTTTATGAAGCGGTGAACATTTGTTCTCAGAAGGAGAATAGATGAGAAGTTTTTCCTCTGAGAACACCTGAGATCTGAGTAGAAGGGGGAGGGGCTGCCTGTAATCTCCTGAGAAACTTGTGTGATTACAGAGAAGCCGAGTTTTAAAAGTGAAACCAAAGCGCTTTTTTAACTCTGTTTTTTTTTACACACATTTTGGCACATTCTTTAAATGTGTGTTTTGGCCCTTTTTATTTATGCATATTTTGGCTTTTTTTTATATCTGGCCGTAGGTTTTTTTTATTGTGCATTTTTTAAACACACATTTTGGCCCTTTAGCACACATTTTGGCACAGGTTATTTTTAGATCCATTTTGGTGTGGTTTGTAATGCACACTTTGGAGCTTTTTTTTAGCATATAGTTTGAAACCTTTTTAATGTGCACTTTGAGTTGCTTTTTATGCGTATTTTGGCAAACCACACATTTGCTAGTCACTTTTGGGATGCCATTAACAATTAATGACACCGCAAGCATATCATTCATTTTGCATGTGTTTCTGGATTGCACTCCAAAACACAGGTAAAGAAATGAGTCAAAATACATGTTAAAAAAAGCACCAAAATATACATAAAAAATTTGCTAAAATGCATTTTAAAAAACAAGCCAAAATGTTTGTTCAAAAAAAGCAGCAAAAAGGTGTATCAAAAACAGTACCAAAATGCACATAAAAAAGGCCCAAAAAGCCAAATTTAATTTCTGGGGGCATAGAGCATTGTGCATTTTTTCAATGCATTTTGGCAAGTTGCTAGAGTATTTGTCAAATGACAAAATGTGTGGCAAAATGCATGTTTGCTAACTGAATTTGGGGTGCCATTAACAATGAATGGTGCCCAGAAACGCATTGCGTATTTTGACAGAATTTTAGAGCAATTTGGAATTGTATAAATAATTGCACAATTCTGTATTGCTCAGATGTGAATGGGTCCCAGGGCCGGCCTTTGCGTTGTGCAGGCTGTGCGACCGCACAGAGCGCCATGGACAAGAGGGGTGCCGTGCCCCCGTCACAGCTCGCAGTCAGTTTACTGTGAATGGTGTGTGCGGGGAGCCTGAGGCCGCCATCCGGGTCACTGCTCAGCAGTCAGCCAGCATGGCACCCGGCGCTGCAGAGGGGGAGTGGCGCCGAGGCGCCCGACCCGAAGTGTCTGACAAGACACTTACACTGGTCCCCTTGGCACGCCCTCTCTTCCTCCCTCCTCCTCCTCTCCTCCGCGTCTTGTCTCAGGTCAGGTGGTACTGTCCTGGCTAGCGCGGCGCCGTTGCGTGCATGCATAAGGCATGCAGTTCAAATTCTAATGGCGGGACCAGAACAGGATGGGACTGAGAGACTGCCGCCGTACACAGTGCGCTGAAGAAAAGTAAAGGTAAGGCTGCTCCCGTCCCCTCCACCTTATCTAGCAGGCTGACGGGTGTCATCTCTCCTCCCACCTCACCTGTACTCCAATGAGGAGGGCGGGCACCAGATGTGAGCCAGTTTATAAAAAAAACGTAAAAAAAAAAATGTCAAAATTGGTCTTTTGTTAAAAAAAAAGGAAAAAAATAAAACGCAAAGGTGATCAAAAACCAACGCACAGTTGTCAGCTTAAGATATACAGTGCACATATACAAATGGCCTGTCATGAAGGGGGAGGGTAAATCACTGATTAACCATGTGACCTCTGGAAGATTTACCCCCCCCCCCTTCATGACATGCCATTTTTTGCGATGTGCACTGCGTAATTTAAGCTGACAAACACGCTGTACGCAAATACAATTTGTATTTTTTTTCTCTGTGGTATTTGATCACCTCTGCGTTATTTTTTTTTCTGTGTTTTTTTATTTATTTTATATTTTTTTAACAAAAGACCAAATTTGAAAAAAAAAAATGACTTTCTGCTATATAACTTATCCAATTTTTTTTTTTTTTTACGTTTTTTTCATAAATTTAGGCCAGGTGTCTCCAAACTTTCTAAACAAATGCCTGGTTTACTGTGCTTCAGGAGGGTCAGACTGTGGCCATTTGGAGTACAAAAGGTCCTGATGTCAGTGGGGAAAAACAATGCTCCATCTTTGGTGTCAATGGGAGAAATTGTGCTCCATAATTGGTGTCATTAAGAGATATTGTATTCCATCATTGATGTCAATGGAAGTAATGGTTGCCCTATAATCCGTGTTGTCAGGAGAAATTATGTCCCGTCATTGAGAGAAATTGTGTCACATCATTGGAGTCATTGGGAGAAATTGTGCCCCATTATCAGTGTCATTGGATGAATTGTGCCCTATCATTGGTGGCAGTAGGAGGAAATGTACCCAAGGGCTGAAATAAAAGCAAGCAAAGGGCCACTTCTGGCCCCCGGGCCGCATTTTGGAGACCACTGAGTTAGGCCAATGTTTTTGGTAAGAAATATCCTAATAAGTGTCTAAAAACTATTGGATATATTTATGGATTTTTTTTTCTAGTAATGACGGAGATCAGTGACTTATAGCGGCCCTGCGATATTGGGAATGACAATCTGACACTTTGTGGGAACCAGTGACACAGTAAACAATGCTACATCTTTTCGTATCAGTGAGAGGAGTAATGACCCATCGTTGGTGTAATTGGGAGGAACTGTGCCCCTTTGTTGTGTGTTATTAGAAGGAAATTGTTCCTCATTGTTGGTGTCATTAGGAGGAATTGTGCCTCTTTGTTGGTGTCATTAGGAGGAACTGTGCCCCATTGTTGGTGTCATTAGTAGGAATCGTGCCCCATAGTTGGTGTCATTAGGAGGAACTGTGCCCCATTGTTGGTGTCATTAGTAGGAATTGTGCCCCATAGTTGGTGTCATTAGGAGGAATTGTGCCCCATAGTTGGTGTCATTAGGAGGAATTGTGCCCCATTTTTATGTCAGAAGATGAAATATTTCCCCATGGGCCAGATAAAAGCAAGTAAAGGGCCAGATGGCCCCTGAGCCGCAGTTTGGAGACCCCTGATCTAGGGCAATTGAAGGCTTAACTGTGTTGCCTAACAAGTGTTTTATGTGTACTGTATGTGCTGCTTTTATTAGGGGAAGAGATGGAACACAGAATTCATTACTACCCCCCCTTCAGCGAAAGAGAGATCTACCTCATTTACATAGACAGATCAACGTGATTGATGAGTTTGCAAAGGCAAAACATGTATAGTTGCATTGTTTTTCGAGCGCTATTGAGGTGTTATTCAAGCATTATTCGAGCGTTTATTTGAGCGTTATTGGAGCGAAGCCTCATCTGCAGTCCCAATTTGCTGGTAAAGCATTGCTAAAACCCTAACGTTCTAGGGCGTTTTTGCAGTTCCTTATTTCAATGGAGAGGGGCATTTTTGGAGCGTTTTTTTTTTTTCAACACCCAAAAGCTGCTCCAAAGATGCTGCTTGCAGGACTCAGTGTGAAAGGGTCCATTAAGATGCATTGATTGTTTGCACATGCACTTAAATTGTCTGTTTGTTTATCAAAACAAATTATTTGTTACAAATATTTTTGTCCTCTTTGTGTATGTTTAGGTGACCAGGGGGCGAGGGGTGAAGATGGGGGGGGGGCGCCACAGGGTTAGCTCGCACAGGGCGCCTGAACACCTAAGACCGGCCCTGATGGGTCCTAAGAGAAAATACATTATAACTATACTGTGTATGTGTGTAATACATTATATATATATATATATATTTTTATATATAAATATCACATCTTCTATACATACATAAACATATATAGTTATTATTTATATCAATCTTTAAGCTTGTTTTTGCTAAAATTAAGAGGAAAGAAACTTTCTTCTTCACATCACAGCAGCTTCTCACTCATATTCTCAACCTCTGAGCTGGAGAATCTGGGACTGAGATATTTTACTGAGATAGCCAGTGAGATCCTCAGATCTCACCTTCATAAACTGGTCATCTGTGTAAAAGTGAATGACAGAAGGGTGTGTCTTGAGATGAGAAGTGAAAAACATGTTCTCCACTCCTCATCTCACTTTCATAAACTGGCAAAGCTGAGAAATCAGCCATGATCATCAGGATCTCACCCAGTCCATAGGGTTCAATATTGAGTTGGCCATTTCTTTTTTTACCACTACTATTCTTTTATATTTGCTTTTAAAATGTACAAATGCAGCAATTTAGAAATTGGATAAAAGGTTTAGAACTCGGAAACACTTTTTGAAAGATAAAAAGTGCATTTTATATACAACTATATAGATCAGACCAAAATGAGGAGGAAAGCGGGATGGAGGGACATTGATCCAAATCAGGGACAGTCCCTCGAAATCAGGGACAGTTGGGAGCTATGTAATTCCCCTCCACAGGGGAGGGCTGGCGGGGGGCAGGGTGTAAATCTCCCCCCGGGCTGGTGACACTATGCACAGCCACCGGCCGCCACTACCAAATGCTGTTTTTGCAGAGCAGGAATATGCCTGCTGGAGGTCTGTTAACACAGATCACGGTCGCTGCTCACCTCCCACTGTGCAGCCGTGCCTGTGTCAGCTCCGAGGTAGATGGCTGCAGAGCTGAGCTATGTCTCATCTTATACATAGCTCAGCCTCAGCGCACCCCAGTGCTAACATCCCCTTCTCTCTCTGCTGCACAGACACAAGGACTCTAATGTAAGGAAGGATCTGTGCGGACTCTGATGTAAGGGGGGCCTCTGTGCGGACTCTGATGTAAGGGGGGCCTCTGTGCGGACTCTGATGTAAGGGGGGCCTCTGTGCGGACTCTGATGTAAGGGGGGCCTCTGTGCGGACTCTGATGTAAGGGTGGCCTCTGTGCGGACTCTGATGTAAGGGGGGCCTCTGTGCGGACTCTGATGTAAGGGGGGCCTCTGTGCGGACTCTTGTGATCATGAAAAATCTTAGACTGTTTTCCTTGATCCATCACTTTTCCACGCTCTATGGGCCACTTGACTGGACTTGCCTCCCAGGCCTAAGGCTGTCAGCCCTCCCCTGCCCCTCCACCAAATGATTTGGACCAGTGCACAAATCAAGGTCTTTAAAACATGGATGAGCAAGTTTGGGATGGAAGAACTTAACTGGCCTGCACAGAGTGCTGACCTCAACCCGATAGAACACCTTTGGCATGAATTTAGAGCGAAGACTGTGAGCCAGGCCTTCTCGTCCACATCAGTGTCTGACCTCACAAAAGCTCTTCTGGAAGAATTGTCAAATATTCCCATACACACACTCCTAAACCTTGGACAGACTTCACAGAAGATTTGAAGCTGTTATAGCTGAAAAGGGTGGGCCAACTCAATATTGAACCCTATGGACTAAGACTGGGATGCCTTTAAAGTTCATGTGCAGGTGTCCCAATACTTTTGACAATATAGTTTTTTTTTTACTAAAGCTAGAGATTGCAAACTCAGGCTCACTTCTGCATAGAAACCAGCTTCCAGTTTGTATTGCCAACACCTAATTGAACAAGCTGAGGTTAGAAGCCACTGGCTGTTCCCCGTGATCAGGAACGGTCATCAGTGACGTGTCACGTGTAGCCACGCCTCCTAACAGTAAGAATCACTCCCTAGGGAACACGTAACCGCTACAGCGCCACCTAGTGGTTAACCCCTTTACTGCCAGTGTCATTTTCACAGTAATCAGTGCATTTTTATAGCACTGTTGGCTGTAAAAATGACAATGGTCCCAAAGATGTGTCAAAAGTGTCCGAAGTGTCCGCCATAATGTCGCAGTCGCTGGTCGCCACCATTACTAGTAAAAAAAAAAAAAGATCAATTAACGCTTGTTGCGATTTTTTTTTTTACCAAAAATAGGTAGAAGAATACGTATCGGCCTAAACTGAGGGAAAAAATGATTTTTTTTTTAAATATTTTTGGGGGATATTTATTATAAGTTTATTAAAAGTAAAAAAAAATATATATTTTTTTTTAAATTGTTGCTCTATTTTTGTTTATAGCGCAAAAAATAAAGACCGTAGAGGTGATCAAATACCACCAAAAGAAATCTCTATTTGTGGGAAAAAAGGATGTCAATTTTGTTTGGGAATCACGTCGCACAACCGCGCACTTGTCAGTTAAAGCGACCAGCGTAATGGTCCGGCTTAAGTGGTTAAAAAAAAATAAAAAACAGTAACGTTAGCCAAATTTTTGGTATAATGTGAAAGAAGATGTTACACCAAGTAAATAAATACCTAACATCTCATGCTTTAAAATTGCGCACACACTTATAAAATGGTGACAAACGGTACTTAAAAATCTCAATAGGTGACGCTTTACAATTTTTTACAGGTTACATGTTACAGAGGAGGTCTAGTGCTAGAATTATTGCTCTTGCTCTAATGATCTTGGAGGTACCTCTCATGTGTGATTTGAACACCATTTACATATGCGAGCGTGACTTTTTTTTTCTTATTTTCTTATTTATTGTACTTTTTAGTTTTACACTGTCCCTTTATTTTTTTATATTTTATCACTTTTTTTATTACGATCCCTTGTAATATAAATAAGCGTGACAGGTCCACTTTATTGAGAGATCTGGGGTCAAAAAGACTCTCATTTACCGTTAACAGCACTTTTTCTTAAAAAAAAAAAATCATCTCTTATGCCACGTACACACGATCGGATTTTCCATGGAAAAGCCCTTTTTTTTCTGACGGAATTCCTCTTAAGCTTATCTTGCATACACACAGTCACACACTTTCGTCCGTCAAGAACGCGGTGACGTAGAACATTATAATGAACCCGAGAAAATTAAGTTCAATGCTTCCGAACATGGGTCTAATTGTTTCCGAGCATGCGTCGGAATTTTGCACGTCGGAATTGCTACAGACGATCGGATTTTCCGATAGGATTTTTTTTTGAAAATTTGAGAACCAGCTCTCAATCTTTTGTTGGTGGAAATTCCAACAGCAAAAGTCCGATGGAGCATACACACGGTCGGAATTTTCATTCAAAAGTTCACATCGGACTTTTGCTGTCGGAATTTCCGATTGTGTGTACGGGGCATTAAAGCCAGAGAACTGGAAGTGACCTCGGGAAGCTGCTGCGGTCCTCCAAGAGCATAGAGCCGAGTGGGAATAATTTTGCTCTCATTCGACTTCCTGCCTATCCCTCCATTGGATTGCTTCCGGGTTTACCGATGGCTATGGTAAACCCAAAAGCGGCGGGGGGCACCTCTCCCGCAGCCTCTAAAAGTGGTGATTCCGATGCCGGGATCACTTTTAGCAGATGCCGAATCGCCCACAGTAAAAAATGATACCAGGGTTATGGCAGCTAGCTGCTGCCATAACCCGGTATTAAATGACAAATTAATGATGTATATTTGCTGTGGGCAGTCGACAAGTGGTTAATAATTAGGCTACCAAAATTAGCATATGCTGTAAATTGCCTCCAGCATTGGTCCTGTGCATTACTGTTTTTTAAACAGTACAGTGGAACCTTGGATTACGAGCATAATCCGTTCCAGGAGAATGCTTGTAATCCAAAGCACTGGCATATCAAAGCGAGTTTCCCAATAGAAGTCAATGGAAACAAAGATAAATCGTTCCACATTGACTTCTATTGCATGCAATACCGCATGTGGCCAGAGGTGGGGGGGCACCAGAGAGACTCAGAAATACTCGGAGAGCGTTCGGATGCAGTCGGAAAGGGTCAGAAACACTCAGAAACGGAGTAACCACTTCAATACCAGGCACTTTCGCCCCTTCCTACCCAGGACAATTTTCAGCTTTCAGCGCTGTCACACGACATGACAATTGCGCGGTCATGCAACACTGGACCCAAACTTCATTTTTAGCATTTTCTTCCCACAAATAGCGCTTTCTTGGTGGTATTTGATCATCACTGGGGTTTTTATTTTTTGCTAAACAAACTAAAAAACACCAACATTTTGCTGACAGGCACTGATGGGCACTGATGAGTTGGCACCGATAAGGTGGGACTGATAAACAGACACTGATATGTAGAATTGATAGGCACTGATAGGCGGCACTGATATGCAGCACTGATGGGCACCGATAGGTGGCACTGATATGCAGCACTGATAGGTGGCTGTGATGGGTATTGACAGATGGCTGTGATGGTCACTGGCAGGCGGCTGTGATGGGCACTGACAGGTGGCACTGATTGGCAGTACTTATTGTCACTGACAGGTGGCACTGATGGGCAGCACTGATGATGAGGTAGTGATGAGGTACTGACAGATGTTACTGCTGGGCAACGATTGCCACTGTAATGGGCACTGATTGACACGGTGGTGGGCTCTGATTGGCACTGTGGTGGGTGGGCACTGGCAGACTATTATTGGCGCACGGCTGGGCACTGATTGACAGCTGATTGGCACATCTGATGGGGCTGTGCTGATAATCAATGCCCATAGCACTTATTGAATCTTCATCACATTTGTAGAACATTGGTTTGATGCACTTCTAACATTCACAGTCTCTTCCCCAGTGTAACTTCATTGCAGACTATTGCTCCTCCTCCTCTGCACTGGCTCCTACAGAGTATGACTACCTTGAACTCCTCTTGTCCTCTTGTATGTACAAATCATTTGCTCCACGGCTCGGAGTTGTTGAGGGGGGTCCACAGCAGATCGGAGTTGTTGAGCGGGGGGGTGGGGGTGTTTGTTGCGGAATCGTGGGACTTTTGCCGTGATCGCCGGACTGCGGGACAAACCCGCAAAATCCGGGACGGTTGGGAGGTATGTAGACATACAAGACCTCTACCCGGGGGCTCAGTGAGTTTGGTAGCTACACAGTCTTTTGGATTGGTATTACCTGAGTGCTTTACTAGGCCAGAGATACTCGGTACCTCTCCCTGACGGCCTAGCAATGGCAGCACATGGCAATAAGTGGACCATTGCTCCCAGGCAGTCCATAACTGCAAACGCTGCGTTCCCCAGCCACACTCTCAGCACTACTCTCAGCAATCCTCCTCATGCTTCTTTCACGCTGACCTTCTCCAAAGTGCAAGTCCTGTGTTCCCCGGTCACAGGAGCCTGACACTATCTCAATGGAGAAGGTATTTATCCAGGAATACATCCTAGCAGCTCCTCCGGCCCTCCTCCGTGCTCAGCGTGTCCCGCCACATTGGGGCACCCTGCAGCCACTGCCTACACCTCCATTCTCCTTTCTCCTGCACCGACAGAATCCCCTTAGTAGCATGTGACCTCAGCTTTTATTCGAGGCCTGCCCCTTGCCAATACCAAATAGGGATTGGTCAGAGCTCCTCACATGACCCGTCTGTCACTCAAAACTTCAGGTCCAACCCCTATTCCAGAACAATCTTCCTGAAATCAGGGGAGGTGTCTCTGAGTCAGAGTACAGGTGATCACACCCACTACTGCGCTGAACACTCCCAGCCCCAGATCAAAATAAGCAGGCCTAGCCTAGAGCACAGGCCTACCTAAATTTGCCTGCACTGATATCCTAAACATAGAAAAATCCTATTCTAGCACCTACCTAATGGTAGAGGGTGCTACAGTTAGATAACTTAGCATGACAAGGGTTAGCAACCTGTGCTAAGATTACTCCATAATGGTGTATAATTAATTTAAAGCAGAACTCTAGGCATGTAACCCCCACCTCACTCACCTCCCCCCAACCCCGAAGCCCCCTACGTATTTTTGAGTAAACTCTATCAATACCTTTTTTTTTTTTTAGTTTTCTTTAGTTTTTTTTTTAAACAGTGAGGAGGGGTGGACTATTTTTTTATTTTATTTTTTTTTTTAAGTTAAAGCTGGAGTTCTACTTTAAATGTAAATGTTTTTGGGGGATTCCTGAAAAACATACATATATTTGTTATAAATCCATGTATGTGCATGTTTAAATGAATATTATTTATATTGTAGCATTTCATAATAAACTGATGTTTTATGCTATACTACAGTGATGGCGAACCTTGACCCCCCAAGATGTTTTGGCACTACATTTCCCATGATTTAGAGTGAATGAGCATCATTGGAAATGTAGTTCCAAAACATCTGGGGTGCCAAGGTTCACCATCACTGCTATATACAGTGGAGTAATTTCAAATTACGCGCATTTTCTAGCTAGTTGAAAACCTCAAACCATGAAAAGATGGCTGCGGGCTTCAATTCGACTGGATTACGTGTTCATACGCCTTCGGATCTACGCTGCAATAAAATTGCGGCCACTGGGTGGACTTCCCGTTGTTTTCGGCGTCGGGGTATGCAAATTAGCTTTTGCCGGCGATCCCCGAAATTACGATCTTCAATCGCAATCTCTTACGGCACCTTTAGTCATCTTTTATTTGCGTAACACTATACCAGCTTTTTGCTGCTCTAATATTAGACAGCCCATGTTAAGTATGGCCGTCGTTCCCGCGTCGAATTTCAACGTTTTCCGACGTCTTTTATTATTTTTAACGTAAGTCGTCCGGGAATAGGAATGTTCGTAAACGACGCTACTCAAACAACGAATGACGTAACGACGTGATTTCGCGCAATGCACGGCGGGAAATTTCTGAACGGAGCATGCGCAGTTCGATCGCCGCGGGGATGCGCTTAATTTAAATGCTTCACGCCCCCTAATCGCGTATTTCGATTACGCGGCGAGAAATAGACTAAGCTGCCGTAGCGTACGGGCAAAAATCTACCAGGATTCGGTGTAGAGCCTGGTAAAATACGGCAGCGTAGAGTATTTCGATTACGCAGCGGAATATTAAGCGTATGTGAATCTGGCCCCGTATATTTAATTAGTGGGCTTAAAGTGGATGTAAACCCGATTCTTGAAATTTTAGCTGGCACATATATCTGCAGTATTTTGTTCTCTTTTCAATGAGCCAAGTCTTGTAGCTCTCTTCTGAACAGTTCCTCTGTTATCAGCCTGAGAACTCCTGACATTTTTTTTTACTTTTTAGACAAAAGTAGCCTGAGGCCGTGTACACACGACCGAGGTTCTCGCTGGAAACCAGCGAGAACCTCGCTGGAAGCTGCATTCCAGCGAGGACCTCGGCCGTGTGTACACTCTCGGCGAGCTTCCCGTCGGGAAGCCCGTCGAGCAGAAATAGAGAGCACGCTCTCTATTTGCTCGACAGCCCGCCTGGAAGAATGGCTGGTTGCCATTCCCGATGGGCGGGTCGCCGATTTCGACGGCCGGCAGGGAACCTCGACGGGCGGAACGATGTGTTCTGCCCGTCGAGGTTCTCTGCCGTGTGTACACGGCCTGAATCTTTTTGCCAAAGGAGGTTGCTAAAATAGATTAGCAGAGAGCAGCTCCTATTACAAAACAGCTCTGAGAGTCTCTGCCTATGATGAGAGGAGGTGTGTGCCTTTCCTCCAATCAGCAATTTTAGCTATCTTGGCTGTATGCCCAGACATCACACTCTGTGTTAACCAGGAAGAGAAAATCTTCTAACAAAATCTGAACATTCTAAACAGTAAATAAATATGAAGACAGCAGATATACATGTACAACGTATGTAGGGAGATTTAGTCAATCTCTGTGTATTATCTGAGGCTGTTCACTTCACTGGGTGTATGGAGGGTCTACATCCAGTTTAAAGTTTTCTATATCAATGCACATCCCTGTATCTTCCAAAGAGCCAAGACTTTGGGTTCAGTACTGGTCTAGCATTATGTTCTTCTCCTTTTTGAGAAAATAAAGATGCTTTAGTATAAAAAAATTTTAAAGAGCCCTTTGATGGCCGACATTAGACATTTGATGACCCTGCTGTGCTCATGGTGTAGTCCATCTTCCAATCATTAGATACTAGCTAACCAGTTCTATTTAAAGTGAAACTTTGCAAGAAATATTGTCCTCTAGCCAACATTCTGCATGTCCATAGATTCTTAGAACCTGGCCCCACTAATGAGCAAGCAGACCTAAACCTCACTCCTTGTCAAAGCTCTGATAGACTCTCCAGCCTTTCCACTGTCAATAAAGGTACTTTTTGATTGGCTGCTAAATATGCCCAATTAGCAGGGGTTGCTTAGACTCACACACCTACTTTCTCATTAGTGTATAAGGTCTTGGAAGATCTGGTGCACACAAAGTGAAATTGCCCTTAAAATAAAGAGAAAACATTTGGGAGTCTATTATTAACCACTTAAGGATCGCCTCCTGCACATTTACGTCGGCAGAAAGGCACGGCTGGGCACATGCACGTACAGGTACGTCCTGTGCTAGTGCCCAGCCGTGGGTCCCGCGAGTCCCGCGATCGGTACCCGGAGCTGAAGAACGGGGGGAGCCGTGTGTAAGCACGGCTTCCCCAATCTTCACTGTGGCGGCATCATCGATCGTGTGATCTCTTTTATAGGGATACACGATCGATGCCGTCACACCTACAGCCACGCCCCCCTACAGTTGTAAACATATATTAGGTCACACATAACCCCTTCAGCGCCCCCTTGTGGTTAACTCCCAAACTGAAATTGTAATTTTCACAATAAACAATGCATTTTGAATGCATTTTTTGCTGTGAAAATGACAATGGTCCCAAAAATATGTCCAAATTGTCCGAAGTGTCCGCCATAATGTTGCAGTCATGAAAAAAAATCGCTGATCGTCGTAGTAAAAAAAGTAGTAAAAAAAATAAAATAAAAATGCAATAAAACTATCCCCTATTTTGTAAACGCTATAAATTTTGCGCAAACCAACCGATAAACGCTTATTGCGATTTTTTTTTTACCAAAAATAGGTAGAAGAATACGTATCGGCCTAAACCGAGGAAAAAAAAATATTTTTATATATATAGGGTGAACGTGAATTACATCGGGCACACAGGTCAGTTAGGGGTCAGACATTAATGGAGAGTGGAATGGGGATAGATGGAGGTGGGGTTATGGCAGGTGACAAGAAAGTTCCCATGTTGCAAACAGCCATTGGAAATTATAGTGCCATTTGCACTACTAAAAATTATATGAATCATATGAAAACGCCAGCGAAAAATGTAACAATACATTTAAGTGTTTGTTCACCAATGCCAGAAGCCTTCCAAGCAAAACAGGTGAGTTGGAAGCTCTGGTGCATGAGGAGAGCTATGATGTAATCGGTATTGCTGAAACTTGGCTTCAATCCTCACATGACTGGGCTATTAATATTCCTGGCTATGCTCTCTTTCGGAAAGACAGGGTAAAAAGGAAAGGTGGAGGGGTCTGTCTCTATGTGAGAAGTGACCTCAAAGCAAGCGTGAAAGAGGACCTGGTTGATGGAGAGTGTGATGAAGTTGAAGCATTATGGGTGGAACTGCATACAGATGTGCGTAGTTCAAAGCTAATCATTGGAGTTTGTTATAGACCACCCAATGTTAATGAGGAGGTGGAGACTCAGCTCCTTGCACAGATGGAAAGGGCTGCAAGGGCAGGGACGGTGATAATAATGGGGGATTTTAACTACCCAGAAATTGACTGGAATAATGGAATTTCTGGGACAGTTAAAGGACAAAAATTTAAAAACCTATTGCAGGACAATTTTATGGTCCAGTTTATTGAGGCCCCAACTAGGAATGATGCTCTGTTGGACCTGGTAATCTCAAACCATGCAGAGCTCATTACTAATGTTCAGATAAAGGAACACCTGGGTAGCAGTGATCATAACATGATTTCGTTTAATGTAAACTATAAGCAAGAAATACATACAGGAAAGATAAAAACACTTAATTTCAAGAGAGCAAATTTTCAAAGCATGAGGACTGCTCTCCAGGGCTTGGACTGGGAGGGAATATTGGCACCGATGAACACAGAACAGAAATGGGAATTCTTCAAAAAGACTCTATGGAACCTCACTGCAAAGTATATTCCCATGGGCAATAAGTTTAAAAGGCTACAGATAAAACCTATGTGGCTCACGGTTAAAGTTAAAAAAGCTATAAACAATAAGAAAATAGCTTTTAAAAAATATAAAAATGAAGGAACACTAGTGTCGTTTAAATGTTACAAAGAATATAATAGAATATGTAAAAAGGAAATCAAGGATGCAAAAATTAAAGATAGGGTCATGGAATGTCCGTGGCTTGGGCTCAGCGACTAAAAGAGCAGCAGTACTCTCCACGATGGAAAAGTATGGGGTGGAGCTGATCTGCCTGCAGGAAACTCACCTGACAAAAGAGACTATCCAGCAGCTCCAGAGTAAAAAATATCCGACTCAGTTTCACTCAGTACACTCCTCATACTCGAGAGGGGTGGGAGTTTTGGTGAGAGCTGGATTGGAGTTCTCCTGCAGGCAGATCAGTATAGACGAGACTGGTCGCTATGTATTTCTGCATTGTGTGATTCATAGTAAAGTGTATATAATAGCAAATATCTACATCCCTCCACCTTTTAAAATAGATACAATGTTAAGACTAAATGAATTTGTGTTGGGTAAGGGAGAAATAGCAGTAGTAGTAGTGGGCGACTTTAACGAGGTTCTGGATCCAAGGGTCGATAGGTTTCCCATACCGTTACACTCAGAGACTATAGGGAAAAGTCGATTGAGTCAATTCATTGAGGAAGTCGGACTAGTTGATATGTGGAGAGCCGGGAGCCCGGACATCCAGCAATACTCCTGCTACTCAAGCACGCACTCCACTCTCTCTAGGATAGATATGGTATTGGGGAACGAGATCGCACTACGCGGTATGGGGAAGGTGGAGTACCTGCCAAGAGGAGTATCGGACCATTCCCCAATGGTCCTAACAATAAAATTAGAAGGACAAAAAACTAGGAGAGAGTGGAAGATTAACCCTTATTGGTTTGAGCTAATTAAAGAATCAGATGAGATTCTCCCCAAATTGAAGGAATTTGTAATATTGAATGAAGGCTCTACAGGGTCGGGAATATTATGGGATACGCTGAAGGCATACCTGAGGGGTATGCTGATCCAGCAAATAGCCAAACTAAACAAGAGAGGAAAAGAAGGAGAACAAAATAGCCGTAGAGAAGTAATGGGGGCAGAAAATAACTATGTAATGGCTCCAACGGTAGAGAATAAAGAAACTTGGCTAGAGAAACAAGCAGCATATAGGATGGTGATTATGCAAGAAGTGGAAACTAGAAGACTCTTTGCGCGGCAGTCCTCCTTTGCAGAGGGGGAAAGTGTGGGAAGGATGCTGGCGCAACTGGTGAAGTCAAACTCCATGCCCTCTGACATCCGGGCCATTAGAACTGAGAGAGGAGCAATAACATCAGACACCTCTGAGATAATACAAACCTTCCAGGGGTATTATGAAAAGCTTTATACAACACAGAAAGTGGGGATGGAAAGAGAAATGGAGGAGTTTTTGGGGAGGTTAGAGATCCCGGTTATCACACAATTGGATAGAGAGGAGCTGGAAATCCCAATATCACTTATAGAAATTCAGCAGGCAGTAGCAGACATGGCAAATCAAAAGTCTCCAGGTCCAGACGGACTCCCGACCGAAATATATAAATATTATGGAGAAATATTACTCCCAGAGCTCAAAAAAGCACTAGATGGAGCGACCATGGAGGGTAGACTACCAGCGTCAATGCTGGAAGCAACCATTATAGTCATTCCAAAAGAAGGCAAGGATCCCTTAGATCCGGCTGCATATAGACCAATCTCCCTTTTATGCTCGGATGCTAAGATACTGGCCAAAGTCCTGGCCGCAAGGCTCAATAGACTTATCTTAAAATTAATTCACCCAGACCAGACAGGTTTTATAGCCAACAGATCTACCAGCATGAACATAAGAAGAACGTTTTTAAATATACAAACCCCAACGGAGTCTGAGGGTATGAGAGCCGTACTGTCACTGGACGTGACAAAAGCATTCGACAGTGTAGAATGGGGTTATATGTGGAGGGTGCTGGGAAAGTTCGGATTTGGTCCGAAATATACTGGCTGGATAAAAATGTTGTATGATAGTCCCAGAGCCAAAATCAGGATTAAGAGTGAACTCTCGGAAAATATCTCATTAGAGAGGGGGACGAGACAGGGGTGCCCATTGTCGCCCCTGCTCTTCGCCCTGGCGATGGAACCTTTGGCGATAGCCATAAGGTCAAGTACGGAAATAACTGGATTCCAAAGGAAGATGGGAGAAGAAAGAATCGCGCTCTATGCGGACGATATTCTCCTTTATCTGGGTGACACGGAACAATCACTAACAAGAGCAATGAGTATAGTAGAGGAGTTCGGTAGTTTTTCGGGGCTGGAGATAAACTGGGGGAAATCAGAAATACTCCCGGTAGACCCAATTGGAGAAGCTGGGGTAGTGGGAATGCCACAATTGAAGGTGGTGGACTCATTGAAATACTTGGGCATCTGGGTGACCAAAGACCCCAATCAATATTTAGATAAAAATTTAATCCCGCTATTGGCTAAATTTAAACAAAAAACTTATACCTGGAAACGCCTTCCTCTATCAGTGGCGGGTAGATGCAGTCTAATTAAGATGATATGGCACCCTCAATTGTTGTACATAATGCATAACAGCCCGGTGTGGATCTGCAGGAGATGGTTTAACAAAATTGAATCGCTTTTCAGAGATCTTATTTGGAAGGGGGGACAATCCAGGATTGGACTTCGCACATTACAGCTCCCGGTACTGGAAGGGGGCCTGGCGGTTCCCCACCCTGAGAGCTACTATCTTTCAGCACAACTACAGCACCTAAGGGGATGTAATATACCCGGGGGGGGGAATTTTAATATGAGAATTATGCTGAACGAAGCTCCTCATGATTCTGTTATTGAAGTACTTGAAGCAGACTCCTTCAAGTATAAGCCCCCAACAATAAAGATGATAATTAAAATATGGAAAAAGGTAAAAAAACTGATGGGCTACACTGGATGTTCCGAGTATACCCCCTTATGGAACAACTCTAACCTACAGGAAATTCTTCAGATAGGAAAGGGGGGGGAATGGGAAAAGTGCGGTATAAAAAGGCTGAGCCAACTGTATAAGGGTAATACCTACAGGAAGTTTCAGGACTTAAGGGAAGAATTTAATATTCCCCAACATTCATTTTTTATCTACCTCCAGGTAGGACATGCCCTCGGGGTTCAATTCAGGACACAAGCCCTAGAGTGGAAGAAAATGCCCCTACTGGATAACTTAGCTAAAAGAGGGCTAATGAAGGGTCTCATATCCGAAATATATGCACAGATATCTAAAAAGATTAATACTGGCCAGCACCTTCTTAAAGTAAGAGAGAGATGGGAAGAAGACATAGGGGAAATAAAACAGGACCAATGGAAGAGAATATTGGAACTAGGATCAAAGGTCTCAGTTTCACCCTCACAGAAAATCTCTCACCTGATGTTGTTAAATAGAGCCTATTATACACCTAAACGCCTGTACAAGTTTGGTAAAAGACCAGACGATAACTGCCCCAGATGCCAGAGGTCCGGTGACCTAGTGCACATGGTGTGGCGATGCCCAAAGCTGTTCCGCTACTGGGAGGGTGTGCTCAACACTCTGAGGGATATATTCGGAGCACCCTTGGAGCTGGAGGCCACACTGTGCGTACTGGGCTACAAGAGGGAAAGGGAGGAGAAAAGAAGCACTACACTTGCAATACTAAGATGCCTATTTCAAGCCAGAAAACTAATAGCTATGAGATGGCAGGCAACAACGCCACCGACAGTAAGTGAATGGGTCAGGGTAACAAATGAATCAATATGCAAAGAAAGGACAGTCTACATAAAAAGAGGTAATCTGAAGGAGTATGAGGAAATATGGAAACTATGGCTAGGGAAAAGAGTATATCATATTAGGGGGGAAGAGAATAGCCAAATATAAAAAGAGATTGGAAACCTATATAGGTTATGGCGTGATAGACTCATAAAGGTAGATGAGGGGCTTGGACGGAGGAAAGGAGACAACCGGAAATTAAAAACACCTAGGAGGCCAAGTAGGAAATAGAGAGAGCAACACCAAGAGGGGAAGAACAGGAAGGAGGGAGGAATTACAAGGGGTATAAAGTATAATATTATGTAGAACCCCAAAATCGGCTGTCTCCTTAACTCTGGCAACCCCCAGCATCTGCCTTCCAGAACATCAATTTAAAGGGTTCTTATATTGTGTATGTATTGTAAAAATGTGATATGCAGAAGGAATAATCCTTTCTTGTTTTTAAGGAATTATTTAATATTTGTATGTAATAAACAGAAAACAATAAAGAATGAAAAGTTAAAAAAAAAAAGGATGCAAAAATTCAAAATGAACGACAGATTGCAAAAGATAGTAGGACAAACCCCAAAAAATTCTTTAAATATATTAATAGTAAAAAGGTCAAGTCTGAGCATGTAGGCCCTTTACAAAATAATCTAGAGTGGGTGACTGAGGACATAGAGAAGGCAAATTTATTAAATGCTTTCTTCAGCTCTGTGTATACAATGGAGAATGGGGGAGCTCATGTCGATATAGGGGGTGGGAGTGACACAGCCCCAAATCCACAATGGCTCAAAAGTGATATGGTCCAGAAATATTTAGACAGAATAAAGGTGGATAAAGCACCTGGACCAGATGGCATCCACCCACGGATCCTAAAAGAATTGAGCTCTGAAATTTCAAAGCCACTGTATCTAATATTTAGGGACTCATTAAGGACAGGAATAGTACCACTGGATTGGCATAAAGCCAATGTGGTGCCCATATTTAAAAAGGGAACAAAGTCTTTACCTAGTAACTATAGACCTGTTAGTTTAACTTCTATAGTTGGAAAGATACTGGAACGTTTAATAAAAGACCACATGGATGAGTTCTTGCTGGAAACAAACTATTTAAGCAGCAGACAGCATGGATTCATGAAGGACAGAAGTTGTCAGACAAACCTGATTTCCTTTTATGAAGAGGTAAGTAAAACCCTGGACAGAGGCGTGGCAGTGGACGTGGTATACTTGGATTTTGCAAAAGCGTTCGATACAGTTCCCCACACACGGCTCATGTGTAAGGTAAGGTCTACAGGATTAGATATATCAGTTTGTAAATGGATAGAAAACTGGCTGAAAGACAGAATTCAGAGAGTTGTGGTTAATGATTCTTACTCTGAATGGTCCAAGGTTATCAGCGGTGTACCCCAAGGTTCAGTGTTGGGTCCCTTACTTTTCAATATATTTATAAATGATATTGGGTCTGAGATCAAAAGTAACATTTCTGTTTTTGCAGATGACACCAAGCTATGCAGTGGAATAATGTCCTTGCAGGATGTCTCCAATTTACAAGCCGACCTCAATGCTCTGTCTAATTGGGCGACTAAGTGGCAGATGAGGTTTAATGTTGATAAATGTAAAGTTATGCACTTGGGGGCTAAGAATATTCATGCATCATACATGCTAGGGGGAGTACAACTGGGGGGATCTGTAGTGGAGAAGGATCTGGGGGTTTTAGTTGATCATAAGCTCAATAATGGCATGCAATGCCAAGCTGCGGTTTCCAAAGCGAGCAAAGTCCTTTCTTGTATTAAGAGAGGTATGGACTCCAGAGATAGAGATATCATTTTGCCCCTGTACAAATCATTAGTAAGACCTCATCTGGAATATGCAGTCCAGTTTTGGGCACCAGTTCTCAAAAAGGATATCGGAGAACTGGAGAAAGTGCAGAGAAGGGCAACCAAACTGATAAGAGGCATGGAGGAGCTCAGCTATGAGGAAAGATTAGAAGAACTGAATTTATTCACTCTTGAGAAGAGGAGAATAAGGGGGGATATGATCAACATGTACAAATACATAAGAGGTCCATATAGTGAACTTGGTGTTGAGTTATTCACTTTAAGGTCAACACTGAGGACAAGGGGGCACTCTTTACGTCTGGAGGAAAAGAGATTTCACCTCCAAATACGGAAAGGTTTCTTCACAGTAAGAGCTGTGAAAATGTGGAACAGACTCCCTCCAGAGGTGGTTCTGGCCAGCTCAGTAGATTGCTTTAAGAGAGGCCTGGATTCTTTCCTAAATGCACATAATATAACTGAGTACTAAGTTTTGTAGGTAAAGTTGATCCGGGGTAAATCCGATTGCCTTTCGGGGGATCAGGAAGGAATTTTTTCCCCTCCGGTAGCAAATTGGATCATCGCTCTGCTGGGGTTTTTTGCCTTCCTCTGGATCAACTGTGGGTATGGAGTTGGGTGTATGGGAGGATGTACTGTGTTTTACTTTGTTTTATTTTTTTTATTTTTTTTATGGTTGAACTGGATGGACTTGTGTCTTTTTTCAACCTGACTAACTATGTAACTATGTAACTATATTTTTGGGGGATATTTATTATAGCAAAAATTAAAAAATATTGCATTTTTTTCAAAATTGTCACTGTATTTTTGTTTATAGCGCAAAAAATATAAACCGCAGAGGTGATCAAATACCACCAAAAGAAAGCTCTATTTGTGGGAAAAAAAGGACGCCAATTTTGTTTGGGAGCCACGTCGCACGACCGCGCAATTGTCTGTTAAATCGACTCAGTGCCGAATCGCAAAACCTGGCCGTGTCCATTAGCTGCCTAAAAGTCCGGGTCTTAAGTGGTTAAAATTGTTTTTTTTTTTTCACATTTCCTCTAACAAGGCATTGTAAAGAGGAATGCAAGTGCAGTAAGGACGACCCACATATTTCAGATAAGTTAAAGATGCGTTTTTATTGGTTTACAATGGTCTTTGAATATTGATCCATGCCTTGCTAAATAAGCGCATTGATCTTTTTAAATTGATGTGATGTTTACTCTGACCATAAACATGTTATCACAACTGGGGGGATAATTGCTACAAGAAACTCTAAGGTAAGATCTTCCGTTAACTCAAAAAGTCATGACTTGTTAACATTAAATTGATATTCCAAAAGGTACAAAGGAAAAAGTCTTTACAGTTAAATGAATCATTCAAGATACCAATCTTCACAGGCTGTTGCTAGGGAAAAAGAATACTAATTAGGCCTTTAGAAATGTTTTAGAGTGTTTAAGTTAACTCTCACTAACAATTGAAATATGAATATTTATGGTACATTTACTGTTACAGTCTTCCGGTTCCTTTAACCACTTAAGGACCCCCGCACGCACATATACGGCCACAGAATGGCTCGTACAGGCACAAGGGCGTAAATTTACGTCCCCGCCTAAGTGCGGTTCGGGCAGGGCCGGAGTGGGACTCATTTTCAGCCCTGGAGTTTCATGCCTTAGACCAGCCCACTTTAGTTCCCGACCAGTGGCAGTTCGTCCATAGAGGGCGCTGGAGTGCCGCCCCCTCTGGCTCTCACCGCCACTGATCTAATAATATAGATTCATGCACTGCACGAATCTATGTTATTATCGCCGCTGTTATTCAGATGGTCGACGCTTATGTCCGGCCATCTGAATAACGGCAGCTGGTTGGCTGTACGAAAGTGTCTTTCAGAGCCAGCGGCTCTGATAGGCTTTCCCAGTACAGCCCTCGGGTCCCGGAAGCTTACGCTGTATGCTCCTTGGATAAGACTGACAGGCGTCTCAGCCAATCAGGTTGGCCGGTTCTGGCTACCGGTAACCGGATTGGCTGAGACGCCTGTCAGTCATCGAGGGCGGGAGAAGACATCGTGGGACGTGGATGCCTCACTCCAGTAAAGGTAAGTGCCGGGCGGGGGAAGAGCACTTTACAGGGCACAGCGGCAACATCAATGGGCACAGACAGTGGCAACAATTAAAGGGCACAGTGGGGCAATAGGCACAGTGGGGATAATTGGCACAGTGGCGACCATTAAAGCGCACAGTGGTGACAATTGATTGCACAGTGGCTGCGTTTAATGGCATGGCACAGTGGCTGCGTTTAATGGCATGGCACAGTGGCTGCGTTTAATGGCATGGCACAGTGGCTGCGTTTAATGGCATGGCACAGTGGCTGCGTTTAATGGCATGGCACAGTGGCTGTGTTTAATGGCATGGCACAGTGGCTGCGTTTAATGGCATTGCACAGTGGTTACGTTTAATGGCATTGCACAGTGGCTGCGTTTAATGGCACGGCGCAGTGGTGCGAATTGATGGCACAGTAGCTGCGTTTGGCATGGCACAGTGGTGACAATTGATGGCACAGTGGCTGCATTTGATGGCATGGCACAGTGACTGCATTTAATGGCATGGCACAGTGGTGCGAATTGATGGCACAGTGGTGCGAATTGATGGCACAGTGGCTGCGTTTGATGGCATGGCACAGTGGCTGCGTTTGATGGCACAGTATTCTCCCAACTACCTACCTACTTGCTAAAAGTGTGAAAGAACCCCAACTCACTCCTCACTCTTTCCATCTCTCTGTCAACATCCCTCCCCCATCACTCCACTGTCTTTCCATTATAAACAAATAAAAATACTCCAATGCGCTTCCACACCAAATTTGCTCACTACTTACAGAAAAATATGAACACCTTAAGACCATCAAGCGCAATAATCAAATATGGAATTATCATACATTTTATAAAAACACACACTATACAACACCAGCACTTTATCTACAAAACCAGCCTGATCTGTGATATTGCTGCTGCTGCTGCCTCCCCTCTCCTGGCATGCTGGGATTTGTAGTGCCACAGCCTGACACATGAGGTGGTCATACAGGAGTGGAGGCTATGCCTGGTGAGCAGATAATGGGTAGGGACAGGGAGATCTGAGAAAACATGCTGCATTTAGAAGCAGAGCAGTTCACAGCCACACACAAAAATGACAGAAGCCTGCTACACAGAGCCCATCCTCCTCTCCCCTCTCTCTCTCTCCCCCTCTTCCTGCCCACCAAGATAAGCCACAGACAGGACTGACTGCATGTTGTTCAGCTAGCTTACCTTAGGCTAGGCTGAACTCTGTCCTCCACTGCAGGCTGCATGGCTCCACTCCTCCCCCTCTCAGCATCTCCTGTGAGGAACTTGAATAAGACGCGCTGAGAGACAGGGGGAGGGTACAAGAAACTTCACTCAGACTTCACAGACTGTCGGTCTCTGTCAGCTCCAGCCGGGAACAGCACATGCGCAGTATGTACTGACGGATTGTGCTGAAACCAGCAGCCAATCTGATCCCGCGGCGCCGAGTGATGTCATCGGTCCGCGCCTGGAACGCAAGAGGCATATTTCACCGGTATTTTACCGGCCCATAACCCGACCAGCCCACCGGGAATTCTCCCGGTTCTCCCGATTGGCCACTCCGGGCCTGGGTTCGGGGGTCCCATCGGGACCCCCTCCGCGGCGTGCGGGGGTCCCCCTGGCTCCGGGAGCTATCCGGGATGAGCGGGCGGATGTCGGCGTTTACCCGCCCCCCCGCAATTGCTCCCAGCCAATGTGCGCGCTCCCCCTTTGTGTCACTTCCTCCTCCTGTGTAAACACAGGAAGGGGGAAGTGATGTAATCTCCCATTGCAGCGGTATTTCCAACCGCTGCGATGGGAGAAACACCTCACAGTAAGTGTGCACCAACATTACACTGACACACACTCACATAGGCATACTTAACCCCTTGCGATCTGCCCCCCCACCCCCCCTGTCACAGTGTCACTGAATGCAGTGATCTAATCACTGCATTTAGTGTCAGTGTGACAGGCAGTGTAAAATCAGTTAGTGTTAGGTTCAGGATAGCCCCCCCACCCCCCTAATAAAGTTTTAACCCCCTGATCACTGCCCTAGTTAACCCTTTCACTCCCTATTGCCAGCGTCACTAAGCGATCATTTTTCTGATCGCTGTATTAGTGTCGCTGTTCCCGCTAGGTAGCTATTTTTTTTTATCGCAATTTTTTTTTTTTACTAAAGACATGTGGCTAAATAAATTTTGGCCTAAATGTTTGACTAAAATTTCGTTTATTTGATTTTTTTTTAACAAAAAGTAAAAAATAGTGTTTGTTTTTCAAAAATGTCGCTCTATTTTTGTATATAGCGCAAAAAATAAAAATCGCAGAGGTGATCAAATACCACCAAAAGAAAGCTCTATTTGTGGGAAGAAAAGGACGCAAATTTTGTTTGGGAGCCACGTCGCACGACCGCGCAATTGTCTGTTAAAGCGACGCAGTGCCGAATCGCAAAAACACCTTGGGTCATTTACCAGCGTATTGGTCCGGGTCTTAAGTGGTTAATAGTTGGAAGAATAATAATTATCATTTCCTGATAACATAGTAAAAAATAAAATGAAAATATAGAACAAAGCTGGAATAGCAATTTTTTTTTATATGTGATACCGTTGACTGTCTTGTTATTGATCCAAGCAACTGAGTGTCAGTGCAACAAAATTGTCCATCTGAAGTAAATTTGATCTGCTGCGGGGTGTTGTTCCCATTTTGTGCCAGGCCTTCTGTTAGTTCCTCACTGCTGATCCTGCTGCTTTCTTGGATCCTTGTACTTTTTACTGTCAGATCCTGAGTTTTGGCTTGTGCAGATCTGACTCTTTCTTGCAGTGAGCTGTACACTTGAGTAGTAGAGATGAGTATGTAAGAACTTTCCTTGCCGTCAAAGTAACCGCGCTGCTGGTACAGTTCCAGGGTGTGCACTCCATAATGTATTATCAAAACCAGCAGGAGAAGGAAGTTTGTGTCATAATCCTCGTGCCAACACCCGGGTATTGGCTGTTGCTTTTCCCCTGTCTGTGTTCACCTGCAAGATGATTGATCTGATCAGTCACATAATCAGGGCCGATCCCAGGCAGGGTGCACAGGGTGCATTGCACCCAGGCGCCTGCAGAGGTGGGGGTGCCAAAATGGCAGAGTTCTCCCCTCCCTTCTCTCCTTGTTTGTGTCCATCCATAACTAGTGTTCTGAGTATAGGTGTGTGTCCGTCCAGAACTGATGTGTCTCTGACCATCTCCTTTACTATATCTGCAGTCTCTGATCATCTCCTGTATTATGTTTGCAGTCTCTGACCATCTCCTGTACTATGTCTGCAGTCTCTGATCATCTCCTGTACTACGTCTGCAGTCTCTGACCATCTCCTGTATTATGTCTGCAGTCTCTGACCGTCTCCTGTACTATGTCTGCAGTCCTCTGACCATCTCCTGTATCATGTCTGTAGTATGTCTGAGGGTCTTTCTAACAGACTCTCTAACAGAAGCCCCCTCTATGTCTATCAGAGAGACCCCCTCCAGGTCACAATAAAATACTCTGCCTCTCTTCCTGCATTTTGTTTATTGTTAAGAGATCATGTAAGGATCCCAGGGTAATGAAGACTTCCTGGGGGAGCATATCTGTGGTTGAGTCATTGCCATAAAAACATGTGTAAAGGGGAGGAGTTAGTACAATGACCACGCTCATGTGGGGGCGCCAGAAATATTTCTGCACCCAGGCGCCTGTGACCCTAGGATCGGCCCTGCACATGATATAAGCAAACCGAACATTCAACCCCTTGCTTGTGATAGAGACAGTTACCTGCATGGTTCCTGTTCAAGCCTCCCATTTCTGCCTTGCTTCACTGTTGGGAATTCCCTGTTCCGTCTCCGACGGAACTCCCTGAAGACCCGGAAGCCGGCAGAGAGGTGAGTACCGATCAAAATAATTTTTAACGATCACAAAAATGTATGATTAATCGAGGAATTAATAGTTAATTTCCACCGCCCTACTTTTTTCCTTTTGAAATGTCATTTTGCGCAGGGACTGTTCTAGACACAGAAAAACACGCCACTTTACAGGCATACTATAGACACCATAGAATTTTTTTTTTTTCAAAAGTATTTGGAAAAAACACTGCGCTAAACTATAAAAAGTTATAAGAAAATGTGTGGTATGCATTTGCTGTGTGTGAGAAATAACCCGCTAATATGAAAATTTTATGAAAAAATATACAAATAAAAATAAATCTTGATTTTGCAAAGATATGGGGGAAAAAATTACAACTTCAAAAAACTCACCAGGCCTCTTTCTAAATACCTTGGAATGTCTTCTTTCCAAAAAGGGGTCATTTGGGGGGTATTTGTACTTTTCTGGCATAGTAGGGTCTCAAGAAATGAGAGATGCTGTCAGTACATCAGGTGTGGTCAAATTGATCAATTTTCAGTAATTGGTACCATAGCTTGTAGACCCTATAAATTTCACCCAGACGAAATAATATCCAAAAATGATTTTTTTTTTTTACCAAAGATATGTAGCAGTACACATTTTAGGCCAAATTTATGAAGAAACATTACTTTTTTTGCAACATTTTATAATAACAATGAAGAAAAATTATTATTTTTTACAATTTTTTTTTTCCATTTATAGCAAAAAAAATTAAAACTGCAGAGGTGATCAAATACCACCAAAAGAAAGCTCTATTTGTGGGGGAAAAAAAACAAAAATTTCATTTGGTTACAGTGTTGTATGACTGAGTAACTGTCATTCAAAATGTGAGAGCACCGAAAGCTAAAAATTGGTCTGTTATTAAGGGTGTTTAAGTGCCCAGTGGTCAAGTGGTTAAAGTCTCCCAGAAAGACTCGTGGCTAAAGTTGGTTCTGTACAGTAGTTTGAGCACTGAACGGTATCTCAAAGAAAAAAACAGAAGAATCCCATAGTATAGAAAGTGTTATTTGGAATGTACGCTTCAGTGTCCTTACATGAGCCAGCTTACCCGCGTGTGCCTGCTCCTTCCTTGCCGGCAGTGTCTCCACTGCCGGCAAGGAAGGAGCAGGCATGATCAAACTACTGTACAGAACCAACTTTAGCCACAAGTCTTTCTGGGAGACTTTAAACACCCTGGGCTCTATTTGACCGCTTTGTTTGGTCACATCAGCGGGTAAGGAGACTACATCTTCAGCACTCAGGTGTTCTTTTTGGTGACAGGAAGTGTGCATTTTGATAGTCACCTATCTATGAGAAGAGTTTCCTGGATACATACACACTCAATTGTGTGTAGCGCTACCCTCGCAAGAGTCGCTGATTCATTTTTTGGGATCGGCACATTAAGTTACCCCAGCGTTTTCTAGGGGTGTGATGCAGGAACAAAGTAGTGAGCGGAGGTCCAGACAGTCAATAAAGGTTTTTCAATGCTTTACAGTATTTCCAGGCCAACACAGCCAACATCAACTTCAGTTAGGAAGGAAAAAGGTTGATGAAAGAAGAGTAGAACTTGCGGTGTCAGGCCTGGACAGGAACAGGGCAGTCCTGCCCTCAGTAGCCACTCGTCGCCACTTCTGCTAAGTGGGTGAAGTGCACACGGACAGGTCCCTCTTGCAAACCTGGCAGCCCAGGCGTCTGTCAGAGAATTGGCCGTGAAAGAACTGGCAGACCTGTCATGCGCGCACATACGAGCACAAGGCGCATGCGCGCAAATACGAGCACATCGCCTGCAAATACGAGCACAAGGCGCATGCGCGCAAGTACGAGCATAATGCCCGCAAATACGAGCACCAGGTGCACGCGCGCGCACCGTTACGCACGCAATACGGGCGGGACTCCAGGCGTCAGTGCCTATTTAAACCTGGTTGCAGCAGTTACCAAACTGCTGCATGATCTTCAGTCCTTGACCTGATACTGATTCCTTGTTCCTGATTCCTGTGTATGACCTCGGCTTGCCTTCTGACCTGCTCCAGTTACTTCCTGCTTCCGGTGTATGACCGCGGCTCGGCTCCTGACTCCGCCCCTGGGCTTCCTGCCAACCTACTGGTACTTCCGTGGTACACCTGCCGGACTACATATCCTGGTCAGGGCCGTCTCTACCATAGGGCAAACAGGGGCAGCTGCCCAGGGCCCTGTCACTGTTGGGGGCCCAAAGCAACCCCCTTTGAAAAAAAAAAATATCTTTTTTTTTTTTTTTTTTTTAGGGGTCCGGAGGTCCCCAGGGGCCCGGAGGCCCCCAGGGCCCAAGATGGCAACCCCCCCCTTTTTTTATTTATTTTTAAATAAAAAAATATATTTATTTTATATATTTTTATTTTATTTTTTATTAAAGGGCCAATTTTTTTAAATATATTTTTATTTTTTATTAAAGGGCCATTTTTTTTAGGGGTTCCCAGGGACCCGGAGGCCCCCAGGGCCCCAGATGACAACCCCCTTTTTTATTTATTTTTAAATAAAAATATATATTTATTTTATATATTTTTATTTTATTTTTTATTAAAGGGACAATTTTTTTTAGAGGTCTGGAGGTCCCCAGGGGCCCGTAGTTCCCCAGGGCCCCGGATGACAACCCCCCTTTTTTATTAAAAAAAACTTGTTTTATAAAAGAAAAAATATTTTTTTAATATATTTCTTTTAATATATATATATATATATATATATATATATATATATATATATATATATATATATATATATATATATATATATATATATATATATATATATATATATATATATATATATATACATACACATATTATATAATATAAATGTTATTATTATTAAAGGACCCAGAGGTCCCCAGGGCCCTGGATGGCAACCCCTCTTTTTTTATAATTTTTTTTATATTTTTATTTCTTTTTTTTTCTTTTTCTTTCTTTTTATATATATATATATATATATATATATATATATATATATATATATATAATTAAAGGGCTAAGAGGTCCCCAGGGCCCTATGTGGCAAACACCCTTTTTAATTTTTTTTATATTTTTTTTTTTATTTTTGCTTATATATTTTTTTTATTAAAGGGCCCAGAGGTCCCCAGGGCCGTGGATGGCAACCCCACTTTTTTTTTTATAAGATGGCAACCCCCCTTTTTTTGTAATTTATTTTTATATAAAAAAAATAAAAATTATTAAAGGGCCCAGAGGTCCCCAGATGGCAACCCCCTTTTTAAAAAAATATATATATTTTTTATATATATTTCATTTTTTATTTATTTTTTTCTTTTAATTAAAGGGCCCAGAGGTCCCCAGGGCCCCGGATGGCTACACCCCTTTTTTTATATATATTTTTCTTTATTAAATCTTTTTTTTTGTAAAGGGCCTCCCGCTTCTAAATTCGCAGCAGCCCCGCCCCCCCGCGTCTCAATTTAAGGGGGCAGCACCCCCCCCGTTCTCTGCTCCAGGGGGCCCATGCCTGAAGCTGTGTAAGGGGCCCCATAATTCCTGATGGCGGCCCTGCCGCCCATTAAGCCCCTGTGCTGCCCACAAATCAGGCTGAAAATCATCAGCGGCACGCAGCCAGGTGACAGTACTGCTTCCCTTCCCAGTGTTTTAAAATGTACAGAACCCCTGGCTTCCCTTTAGACGTGCACTTCTCCCTTCCTGCCACTGGGTGCTGCTTGTATATAAAAGTGAATTCGAATGTGATTTTATAACATCCCCAGTTTGCTCTTCCCGAGGCTGACTTCTTCATGTCCTGCTCCTCAATGTATGTCACTGTTTGCTATATTGTAAATAGAAGTTTTCTGTAGAGTGTGCCCAAAGTCTTTATAATATTTGATGATTCACTGCAGGTCTGGTCAGTGTTTTAAAAAGTTCCTGTATTTTACACAAGGCATGGCATGGGGTCACAGCACCGTCTGTCCATTCTGCTTTAGCACCATGGGACCCCAGGCCATGCCATGTGTAAAATAGAGAAACTCTTTAAGTCACAGACCAGACCTGCAGTCCAGGCTGAGTGAGGCCTCAGAGCACATGGCATTACTGTCTGTATTTAACTGCTTGATGAGCTTATTTTGGGCCTGACTGGTTCACATGTATGTGTTTTGGCGGCCCACATTTGTGCAGGCACAGCAGCCCATTCATTTGGTGCCTCATGTAATAGGCTGCACACACGGCACACCTATGCCCATCAAGCAATGAAATACAGCACTGTCTGTCCATTCTGCTGTTTGCTGTGACTTATCTGCAGTTCCCGCACTGTCAAACTTGCTGCATTTTTAGACGTTTAGGTCACGCTTTTAAAAACACAGTGCGTTTGTGTGTGCAAGAACTGCAGGTAAGTAGCATGGTGCAAATGCAGAATGGATTTCAAGGCAACTGTATTTTTAAAATGCTGAATGCACCTTTTTTCTGCAGGAAACAAAGGCATGGCAGCCCATTCAAATCAATGGGCTGCTGTGCCGGCACAAATGAGGGCCGCCAAAACACATACATGTGAACCAGCCAGGCCCAAAATAAGCTGAAGGGGGGCCCAAAAAAAATGTTTGCCCAGGGCCCAAACCATATTAAAGATGGCCCTGATCCTGGTGCACATCTGTTCCCTGGCATCATTCCAGCAAGTCTCATCCGGCAACTCCTGCACCCCTGGGCATAGCGTCCCCTGTCTCACCTCCAGGGGGCGTTCTGCACTCAAGTCGCAAGGGAAGCCCTCTCGGCACTTCGGCCTCTGGTAAGGTACGTGACAGTATCATGCAGCCAGAAGTTTCAGAGGCCGACGGAGGTGCTTCCCCGCTCGAGACTTTGTGCCAGCAGGTCGCAGCTCTGACGCAAGCAGTGACGGGCCTACAGGAACGCTACTCTCAGTTAGGAAGTAACTTTCCAAATCAGACGATGTTCCCTCCTCCGGAACCCCATGTACCCACTCCAGAACGCTTCTCAGGTGACCGAAAGAAATTCAGAGCGTTTAAAGCCTCCTGTATACTGTACCTGACCCTACAGCCAAGGACTTTCTCTCTTGAAACTGTTAAAGTGGGGTTTGTTATCACCTTGCTGTCTGAGGGACCTCAATCCTGGGCCCATCGGTTGTTGGAACAGAAGAACCCCGCCATCAACACTTTGGACTTATTTTTTAAAGCTATGGCCACCTTATATGATGATCCTCAACGACCGGCCACTGCGGAGGCAGCCCTTCACGCTTTACGACAAGGACAGCGCCCTGTTGAGGACTATACGGTGGACTTTCGCAACTGGGCTGCAGACACAGGATGGAAGATCAAAGATGAGTTGGCACGAGTGGAGGCTCCTACCACCTTGGAGGGGCTCATTTTACTAACCATCCAACTTGACAGGCGTTTGCGGGAGCGACAGTTTGAACGTGCTGGCCGGCCTTCTCACTTTCAGCCTATGGTTTCAGCCGCTCACGCATCCCCCTCTTCAGGCACGTTCAACAGTGGGCCTATGCAGGTTGGCACGGTTCGCCCTGCCCTGACCCCGAATGAAAGACTGCACCGCCGGCAGGCGAACCTTTGCTTCTACTGCGGAGAGGCCGGACATCTTCGTTCCAGCTGTCCAACCCGGCCCTGTAGGCCCTCTCCCCGCAACCTGTTGCATCTCCGAGTCCCGAAACCCTCCTCAACTGACCTGGTGCTCCATATCACGTTTCAGTTGGCCAGGGGGAGGTCAGATTTCCAGCAATAATCGATTCCGGAGCTTATAGTTGCTTTATGGACATTTCCATTGCTAAGGACTACCAGATCCCCCTGCGGAAAAAAAGAACAGAGACTGGAGATTAATTTGGCTGATGGATCTACACCTTGCTCAGGGCCTGTCACCCAAGAGACTTTACCCATTTTTGCCTCAACTGATTCTGGCCATCAAGAATTTCTCTGTTTGGATGTTATTTGTTCACCAATGTTTCCTGTGATCCTTGGACTCCCTTGGCTGCGGGCACATAGTCCACAGATAGACTGGAGCACAGGGAGTATGTCCTTCAAATCGGGTACTGCCGTCAGCACTGTATAAAGCCAGAAGCCTCAGCCTCTCCCAGTTGTCTCACCGTCCAGCCAGCCCTTACTTCCAATCCAAATGTTCCCTCAGTTTACCATGACTTTTTAGACGTCTTCGACAAAAAGAAAGCCGATACCTTACCACCGCACCGTCCGTACGACTGTCCTATTGAGTTGTTGCCTGGTGCAGAAATCCCCTTTGGGCGAATATTCCCACTCTCAGAGACTGAGCTTGAGACCTTGCGTCAATACATTGACGAAAATCTGGAAAAGAAGTTCATCCGCCCATCTTCCTCTCCAGCCGGTGCTGGAATCTTCTTTGTAGAGAAGAAAGATCACACCCTCCGACCCTGTGTGGATTACAGAGAACTTAATAAAATTACCATCAAAAATCGGTACCCTCTCCCCCTCTCGTTCCCGAACTTTTTCAGGGATTTCGTACTGCACGAGTCTTTACTAAATTGGATCTCCGAGGTGCCTATAATCTCGTGCGCATTCGGGAGGGCGATGAATGGAAGACCGCCTTTAGAACCCGCTTCGGTCACTTTGAATATCTCGTCATGCCTTTCGGCCTATGTAACGCCCCGGCAACCTTCCAACATTTTGTGAACAACATCTTCAGAGAGTTCCTGGATTACTTTGTAATTGTTTATTTAGACGACATTCTCATTTTTTCTGCCACCTTGGAATTACACAGAACCCATGTCCGGAAGGTACTAGCCACATTAAGGTTGCACGGGCTCTACGCAAAAGCGGAAAAGTGCGAGTTTGAAAAGTCATCTATACAGTTCCTGGGTCTAATTATTTCCACATCTGGAATCTCCATGGATCCTCAAAAAGTATCCGCTATCCTAGAATGGTCAGCTCCTCCTGATAAGAAAGGCATTCAGAGGTTCATCGGGTTCGCAAATTTTTACAGAAGGTTTATTAAAGATTTTTCCGGTATTATTGCCCCCATTACCCAGCATACCCGTTTTCAGTGGACCCAGGAAGCTCAGGAGGCCTTCGATAAACTAAAGACTCTGTTCACCTCAGCTCCTATTCTACAGCACCCGGACCCAACGTTACCTTATGTCCTTGAGGTCGACGCATCAGAAGTTGCCGTAGGGGCCATCTTGTCTCAACGTCAAGGCCCTAAAGCTCTGCTACACCCAATAGCTTTTTTCTCCCGAAAATTGAGCCAGCCCGAAAAGAACTATGACGTGGGGGATCGAGAGTTACTGGCAATTAAGACTGCTTTAGAGGAATGGCGGTATCTCCTTGAAGGTGCTGCTCACCCCATCATGGTATTCACAGACCATAAGAATCTTGAATATCTCAGATCTGCCAAGAGACTAAGACCACGGCAAGCCAGATGGGCTTTATTCTTTTCAAGATTTAATTTTCATCTTACCTACCGCCCAGGCTCCAAAAATGGTAAAGCAGATGCCCTCTCACGCATGTTCCCAGAAACCCCAGAGACTGTCGTTCCCAGCACCATCCTGTCCCCTCAGAATTTTTTGTTGATCCAACCCGACCTAAAGTCAGCTCTGGAACAAGCCTCTGCTCAATGTCCTGAAGCCGAGAGTTCGGCATTTAGAAGACAAGAAGGGCTCCTGTGGCACGGGAATAAAATTTTTGTTCCCGAGGGAGCCAGACTCCAGCTTCTCAAGACCCTCCATGAACACCGGCTTGCTGGTCATTTTGGGGTCCATAAGACTTTTGAGCTGATTCAGCGATCCTATTGGTGGCCTGACCTGAGGAAGGATTGCAAGGACTTTGTAAGTTCCTGTACAGTTTGTGCCAGAAGTAAGGGAAGCCGCACACAAGCTTGGGGCCTGTTAAGACCATTACCCGTCCCCGACCACCCATGGAAAGCTATATCTATGGATTTCATAGTGGAATTACCCCCCTCTGAAGGGTTTACCACGATCCTGGTGGTGGTCGATCGGCTAACAAAGATGGCCCACTTCTTGCCGTTATTAGGTACCCCCTCGGCCATGGATACAGCAAATATATTTATTAAAGAGATCGTGAGATTGCATGGCATACCCAGTAGTATTGTATCCGACAGAGGGGTGCAATTTACGTCTAGATTTTGGAAAGCCCTTTGTAAAGCCTTGAACATCGAAATCTGCTTGTCATCCGCTTATCATCCACAAAGTAATGGCCAAACAGAAAGAACCAATCAGTCGCTAGAGCAATATCTCCGCTGCTTCTCCTCCTCCTCTCAGGACAATTGGGTAGCTCTACTGCCATGTGCCGAATTTGCATACAATAATTCGGTACACTCCACCACTAACCAGTCTCCGTTTTGGGCAAATTACGGATTTCATCCATCCTTCCTGCCCAATACCGTTCCTGAAGCAACGGTGCCTGCCGTACAAGATAGATTAACTTTTCTCCAAGAAAATTTACAGGTTCTTCAGGAAACTATGCAAAAATCCCAGGAGGACTATAAAAAATATTATGACAGGAAGAGGAAAGAGAGTCCGACTCTGGAAGTGGGAGACAAGGTCTGGCTTTCTACTTTAAACCTTAAACTGTCCTGCCCTTCCCGAAACTGGGTCCTAGATTCATTGGTCCTTTTGAAATTAAGAAAAAAATCAATCCTGTGGCCTTTGAATTGTCCCTGCCAAACACCTACAAGATTCATCCAGTCTTTCACGTCTCACTTCTCAAACCAGTCACCACCGGTTCTTTTCCTGGAAGAGAAGACCCACCTCCGCCTCCAGTTACAGTGGGTGAGGACACGGAATTCGAGGTGGAGGCCATTTTGGATAGTCGGAAGAGAGGTAGACAAATCCAGTACCTAGTAAAATGGAAGGGCTACTCTCTCAAAGAAAGTTCTTGGGAACCTGCAAAAGATGTTCATGCCCCGAAACTGTTGTCTGAATTCTTCAGAAAGTATCCTGAGAAGCAAGTACGTTTGGGCATCCGGAGGCTGCCCCTGAGGGGGGGGCACTGTCAGAGAATTGGCCGTGAAAGAACTGGCAGACCTGTCATGCGCGCACATACGAGCACAAGGCGCATGCGCGCAAATACGAGCACATCGCCCGCAAATACGAGCACAAGGCGCATGCGCGCAAGTACGGGCATAATGCCCGCAAATATGAGCACCAGGCGCGCATACGGGCAACAACACAGTGAGTATGCTGTTCTTTACTGTGCACGCGCGCGCACCGTTACGCACGCAATACGGGCGGGACTCCAGGCGTCAGTGCCTATTTAAACCTGGTTGCAGCAGTTACCAAACTGCTGCATGATCTTCAGTCCTTGACCTGATACTGATTCCTTGTTCCTGATTCCTGTGTATGACCTTGGCTTGCCTTCTGATGTGTTCCAGTGACTTCCTGCTTCCCGTGTATGACCTTGGCTTGTCCTCTGACCTGTTCCAGCTACTTCCTGATTCCTGTGTATGACCTCGGCTTGCCTTCTGACCTGCTCCAGTTACTTCCTGCTTCCGGTGTATGACCTCGGCTCGGCTCCTGACTCCGCCCCTGGGCTTCCTGCCAACCTACTGGTACTTCCGTGGTACACCTGCCGGACTACATATCCTGGTGCACATCTGTTCCCTGGCATCATTCCAGCAAGTCTCATCCGGCAACTCTTGCACCCCTGGGCATAGCGTCCCCTGTCTCACCTCCAGGGGGCGTTCTGCACTCGAGTCGCAAGGGAAGCCCTCTCGGCACTTCGGCCTCTGGTAAGGTACGTGACAGCGTCACTTTGGATCCCTGGGAGGAACAAGCCTTTCAACCAGACCCGGCTCTAGGGCATCTGCCACAGGCCAATTACTTTAAATGAGATTAGGTGGATGAACAGAGCGAATCCTCCCAGTAGACTCTAGCACAGGTCACCGGGAGACAGTAAAGCGTACCTGTCAGCATCCCGGTCACCAGATCCCTGATTGGTTCGTTCAAGCCCTGTTGGACAACCTGCCTCCGGGTTCCCCTCAAGCCGATCCCCCAATCGCACGGCACCCAGCCTGGGATCCTCTCAATAGAACCGGAAACCCAGTAAGCCAGGAGGGCTATGCCGGCGGGTCCATGGATGCGCGCACCCTGAAGGTGGATGCCGCACCTGGAACACGGACCCCTCAAAGATTTTAGAACACATGACCCCCCTCACAGATATACCCCTCCCCAGCATGCCCCGCGAGGGAAGAACTCCTCCAATTGGCTGCTGGGGAAGACTTGCTTTGCCAGAAACCTCTCTGGCACCAACTGCCGACCAGAGATGATACCACATCACCAGAATGCAGACTGACCCAGTGGACTTTCCTGGAATGACAGAGGTCACAATTTAGGTAAATCATGAATGGGAGCAATGTAACTCTCCCATTCCAACTAACTTTAGCGTAGTGCCCATACTTTTTTTCACGATCGTGTGTAGGCAAGTCCGTTTTAATGATCGGGTTGGGTCTAGACCAGGGGTGGGCAAACTTTTTGACTCGAGGGCCGCAATGGGTTCATATATTGGACCCGGGGGCCGGACCAAGAGTAGATGGACGGTGTGTATTGTGAATTGTTATAAATTACATTTAAATTTTTAACATTAAATGTTTCGATTAATTTAGGGTAGAAAAGCATAAACAGAGTTATTTTAAAAAACTACAATTGATGGCACAGTGGTGGTGTTTGATGGCATGGCGCAGTGGTGACAATTAATGGCACAGTGGCTGCGTTTGATGGCATGGCACAGTGGTGACAATTGATGGCACAGTGGCTGCATTTGATGGCATGGCACAGTGGTGACAATTTATGGCACAGTGGCTGCATTTGATGGCATGGCACAGTGGTGACAATTTATGGCACAGTGATTGCTTTTGATGGCATGGCACAGTGGTGACAATTGATGGCACAGTGATTGCTTTTGATGACATGGCACAGTGATGACAATTAATGGCACAGTGGCTGCGTTTGATGGCATGGCACAGTGGTGACAATTAATGGCACAGTGATTGCGTTTGATGGCATGGCACAGTGGTGACAATTGATGGCACAGTGGCTGCATTTGGCATGACACAGTGGTGACAATTGATGGCACAGCGATTGCTTTTGATGGCATGGCACAGTGGCTGCATTTGGCATGGCACAGTGGTGACAATTGATGGCACAGTGATTGCTTTTGATGGCATGGCAAAGTGGTGACAATTAATGGCACAGTGGCTGCATTTGATGGCATGGCACAGTGGTGACAATTTATGGCACAGTGGCTGCATTTGATGGCATGGCACAGTGGTGACAATTGATGGCACAGTGATTGCTTTTGATGACATGGCACAGTGATGACAATTAATGGCACAGTGGCTGCGTTTGATGGCATGGCACAGTGGTGACAATTAATGTCACAGTGATTGCTTTTGATGGCATGGCACAGTGGTGACAATTGATGGCACAGTGATTGCTTTTGATGACATGGCACAGTGATGACAATTAATGGCACAGTGGCTGCGTTTGATGGCATGGCACAGTGGTGACAATTAATGGCACAGTGATTGCGTTTGATGGCATGGCACAGTGGTGACAATTGATGGCACAGTGGCTGCATTTGGCATTACACAGTGGTGACAATTGATGGCACAGCGATTGCTTTTGATGGCATGGCACAGTGGCTGCATTTGGCATGGCACAGTGGTGACAATTGATGGCACAGTGATTGCTTTTGATGGCATGGCACAGTGGTGACAATTAATGGCACAGTGGCTGCATTTGATGGCATGGCACAGTGGTGACAATTTATGGCACAGTGGCTGCATTTGATGGCATGGCACAGTGGTGACAATTTATGGCACAGTGATTGCTTTTGATGGCATGGCACAGTGGTGACAATTGATGGCACAGTGATTGCTTTTGATGACATGGCACAGTGATGACAATTAATGGCACAGTGGCTGCGTTTGATGGCATGGCACAGTGGTGACAATTAATGGCACAGTGATTGCGTTTGATGGCATGGCACAGTGGTGACAATTGATGGCACAGTGGCTGCATTTGGCATGACACAGTGGTGACAATTGATGGCACAGTGATTGCTTTTGATGGCATGGCACAGTGGCTGCATTTGGCATGGCACAGTGGTGACAATTGATGGCACAGTGATTGCTTTTGATGGCATGGCACAGTGGTGACAATTGATGGCACAGTGATTGCTTTTGATGGCATGGCACAGTGGTGACAATTGATGGCACAGTGGCTGCATTTGGCATGACACAGTGGTGACAATTGATGGCACAGTGGGTGCGTTTGATGGCATGGCACAGTGGCTGCATTTGGCATAGCACAGTGGCGACAATTGATGGCACAGTGATTGCTTTTGATGGCATGGCACAGTTGTGACAATTGATGGCACAGTGGCTGCATTTGGCATGACACAGTGGTGACAATTGATGGCACAGTGGGTGCGTTTGATGGCATGGCACAGTGGCTGCATTTGGTATAGCACAGTGGTGACCATTGATGGCACAGTGATTGCTTTTGATGGCATGGCACAGTGGTGACAATTGATGGCAGAGTGGCTGCGTTTGAGGGCATGGCACAGTGGCTGCATTTGGCATGGCACAGTGATTGCTTTTGATGGCATGGCACAGTGGTGACAATTGATGGCACAATGGCTGCCTTTGATGGCATGGCCCCGCAGCTCTGGACCCCTGCATGCTACACAGACACCCTTTAGTTTACACCCCCTTCAGTGCAGACACCCCCTTAGTGAAACCCCCCTTAGTGCAAACCCCCAGTGCAAACACCCCCCCCCAGGTGCAAACACCCCCTCCCCATTCAGTACCTCAGATCAGCGCAGCGACGATCACAGCACATGGACAGAAGGTCCCCTCCGTACACACAGAGAGGAGGGGGAGGTGGCAGCAGCTTCACTCGTCTGTGCCTGTGTGCCGAGCACCGCTAACAGGCCGTGGCTGTGAGAGGAGGGATGGATGGTTTTCCCGCGTTGTCACCCCCGCAACCCCCCTCCTCTTGTACCGCGACGCTGGTCAGGCAGGCGCTGTCACTCTGACCCCCCAGTGTGTGGCATCCCGCCCCCCCACTTAGTATGCCTCTGGGTGGCACCGCCCTCTCAAAGGAATTCTCCAATCCCACGGGGCGAGAGGCGGCCGGAGGCGGAGCGCCTACAGCCTATCTGCGCTCGCTTTGCTCCAGCCTCCTTTGAAGTATAGGCCGCAAAGCCGCGGCCTCAATTAGCGGCGATCGTGGCAACAGGAGATCGCCGGTGGGGGCCGGATTAAAAGGTCTACGGGGCCGTATACGGCCCGCGGGCCGTAGTTTGCTCATCGCTGGTCTAGACCCTTAAAAACGCTATTTTTTACAACCCGAAAAACGGTTGTGTGTACGCGGCATTAGAGAAAAAAAATGTATAATGTCTGGGGGGTTCTAAGTAATTTTCATACAAAAAAAAAGTTTTTAACTTGTAAACAACCAATCTCAGAAAAGGGCTCTGTCCTTAACCACTTGCTGCCCACCAATGACAGATTGACGGCGGCAAAGTGGTTGCTTAATCCTGACTGGACGTCATATGATGTCCTCAGGATATAGAGCCGCTGTGCGCCCCCGGGGCGCGCATCGCGGCGATCGTTGTTGCAGGGTGTCAGTCTGACACCCCGCAACACCGATCTAGGTAAAGTGTCTCACGGAGACACTTTACCACGTGATCAGCCGTGTGCAATCACGGCTGATCACGATGTAAACAGGAAAAGCCAGTAATCGGCTTTTCCTCACTCGCGTCAGTCAGACGCGAGTAGAGGAGAGCCGATCGGCTGCTTCTCTGACAGGGGGGGTTTGTGCTGATCGATTATCAGCACAGCCCTCCCCCCCCCCCGAGGATGCCCACTGGACCACCAGGGATGCCCACTGGACCACCAGGGATTCCACTAGATCACCAGGGATTTAAAACAAAGGTATGCCACCCTAGACCACCAGGGATGACACATAATGGATGCCAATCAGTGCCACAATAAATGCCAATCACTGCCCACAATGGCCATCACTGATTGGCAGGTATTGTTTGGCACTGATTGGCATCCATAAGTACAACACATTAGTGCCCATCTATGCCCATCCATGCCGCCTATCAGTGCCCATCCGTGTGGCCCATCCGTGCCGCCTGTCCCTGCCCATCAGTGCCGCCTGTCCCTGCCCATCTGTTCCACCTATCCGTGCCGCCTATCCCTGCCCATCTGTGCCACCTATCCCTGCCCATCCGTGCCGCCTATCAGTGCCCATCCGTGCCGCCCATCAGTGCCGCATATTGGTGCCCATCATCAATGCCACCACATCAGTGCCACCTCATCGGTGCCCTTCAGTGCCACCTTATCAGTGCCAGTCAGTGCAGTACCATCAGTGCCCATTAGTGAAGGAGAAAACATACTTATTTACAATGTTTTATAACAGAAAAAATAACTTTTTTTTTTCCTAAATTTTCAGTAATTTTTTTATTCATTTTTTGCAGAAAATAAATATCCCAGAGGTGATCAAATACCACCAAAGGAAAGCTCTATTTGTGGGTACAAAATGATAAAAATTTAGTTTGGGTACAGTGTAGCATGACCGCGCAATTGTCAATCAAAATGCAACAGCACTGAAAGCTAAAAATTGGTCTGGGCGGGAAGGTGTATAAGTGCCCTGTATGGAAGTGGTTAAGTGGTAAATGTATCATTATATGATTTATTTTATTTTAATAAAAGCTGGAAACTATGTGATAAAGATGCATTAAAAAATAATCCCTGAACAAAGTAACACGCGGATTATTATATGACCAACATGAGCATTCCTGAAAGCATTTGTCCCACGTGACAGTGTGCGGCGTATGATTGTAATGATGCCTTCTGAGCAGCAGGTGGCAGCACCTCCCAGCAGTCTGTGTACTGTATGCCTCCTGTCATTTTTCTGTTCATATTGCTGTAAAGGGCTTGTTCCTGATGTTCCTGATCTTTGCTCCTCCTCTTCACAATGACAGCATTACTTTAATACAGGAAGTCAGGGTGGGACGGCAGAGAGCTGAGCAGAGCTGAATGTATAAATGTTTATTTTTAGGTCTTCCTCTAAATCCTAGACATCAGATGAGAATACAGAAGCAGAGCTATAGATAGAAGAGCAGGATCTACCTCTGGCTGCACCTGTCCCAGCACCATGGAGGATCAGAACAAGGCAGAGGTAAGTGCAGCACTCTACACTGTACTATACAGCAATGCCAGCAGCCTGTGACATGGGGACAATGGGGACACTATGTTGGTGCAGCACAGATGCAGCTTGCCATGCTGGCGGAGACATGTTAGGATCAGGGCAGACGTTGGCTTTGGTTGGCTTAGGAAATCAAAGAGCACAGATGTGAGTGTTCAGATTGGTAGTCATTGTTACAGCAGAGGAAACAGACTTTTCTTTTATTTGTGTTGGCAAAACTGTTTTATTTCCTGATTTTAATCTGTATATTTTTCATGACGATCCTAAAGCTTGAAGTGAAAGTCCATGCAAAAACTAAAATCACTGCATCTATAGCCACCAACATTCTAATACTAACTAGGGTTGTCCCGATACCGATACTACTGTAGTATCGGGACCGATGCCGAGTATTTGCGGGAGTACTTGTACTCCCGCAAATACCCCCGATACCAAAATAGAATACTTCCCCCCGCATATTGCAGCCTTGTCCTTTCCCCCATACCTGTAGATATGATGCCGCCGCCGCTGCTGCATACCGCCGTTAATCCCCCTGCATTATAGCGTAGCGCGCATTACAAGCTTTCGTTCTGAATACTTGTAATGGCCGTGCCGCCACGTATTGACACTCCTCTTCTCGGGATTGGATAGATCCGTTCAATCCCGAGCATGGGGGAGTATCTATGCACGAATCCGCATATAGACACTCCCCCTTGCTCGGGATTGGACGGATCCCTCCAATCCCGAGAAGGGACATACATGGCTGCAATATGTGGGGGACATACATGGCTGCAATATGTGGGGGACATACATGGCTGCAATATGTGGGGGACATACATGGCTGCAATATGTGGGGGGACATGGCTGCAATATATGTGGGGGGACATGGCTGCATATGTGGGGGACATGGCTGCATTTGGGGACACATTTAAAAAAAAAGTATCGGTATTCGGTATCGGCGACTACTTGAAAAAAAAGTATCGGTACTTGTACTCGGTCCTAAAAAAGTGGTATCGGGACAACCCTAATACTAACCTTTCTAGTCTTGAAAATAAAAAATCAATATGCATACCTTTTCTACAGGCGATCCGACCTGATCTCCAGCGGCGGAAGCTCTGCAGAGGACACGTCCGACAACTGCTGTGAAATGAGTGTGAAGTGACGTCACCCATAGACTTACTATAGGGCTTTCGTTATTGGACGTGTCCTCTGCACCCGCCCACACAGCGAATCAGTATATATACCTTTTCTTGCAGGCGATCTGACCTGATCTCCATAGGCGGAAGCTCTGCAGAGGACACGTCCAGCAACTGCTGTGAAATGGGAAGTGATGTCACCTGTAGACTTACAATGGGGCTTTATTTGTCGGACGTGTCCTCTGCACCCACCTACACAACGAATCAGTATACATACCTTTTCTGCAGGTGATCCGACCCAATCTCCAGCTCTGATCCCACGCTGAGCTGTCAGCCGCGGCTTTGCTGTATAGCAGTGGCGGTTCGTCCACAAAGGGCGCTGGAGCGCCGCCCCCTCTGACTCTCACCGCCACTGAGTCTAATAACATAGATTCATGCATTGCACGAATCTATGTTATTATCGCCGCTGCCGCTATTCTATTCAGATGGTCGGCGCTCATGTCCGGCCATCTGAATAACGGCAACCGGTTGGCTGTACGGAAGTGTCTTTCAGAGCCAGCGGCTCTGATAGGCTTTCCCAGTACAGTCCTCGGGTCCCGGAAGCTTATCCTCAGAACGCACAGACTGTGCGCTCCTTGGATAAGACTGACAGGCGTCTCAGCCAATCAGGTTGGCCGGTTCTGGCTACCGGTAACCTGATTGGCTGAGACGCCTGTCAGTCATCGAGGGCGGGAGAAGACATCGTGGGACGTGGATGCCTGACTCCAGTAAAGCTAAGTGCCGGGCGGGGGGGGGGGGGAAAGGAGCACTTTACAGGGCACAGCGGCAACATCAATGGGCATAGTGGTGACAATAGTGGGGACAATTGCCACAGCCGGATGAATAGGCACAGTGGCAACAATTAAAGGGCACAATGAAGACAATTGGCACAGTGGGGACAATTGGCACAGTGGCGACCATTAAAGGGCAAAGTGGTGACAATTGATTGCACAGTGGCTTTGTTTGATGGCATGGCACAGTGGCTGCATTTGATGGCATGGCACAGTGGTGACAATTGATGGCACAGTGGCTGCGTTTAATGGCATGGCACAGTGGCTGCATTTAATGGCATGGCACAGTGATGCCAATTGATGGCACAGTGGCTGCGTTTGATGGCATGGCACAGTGACTGCATTTGATGCCATGGCACAGTGGCTGCGTTTGATGGCATGGAACAGTGGTGACAATTGATGGCACAGTGGCTGCATTTGATGGCATGGCACAGTGACTGCGTTTAATGGCATGGCACAGTGGTGCAAATTGATGGCACAGTGGCTGCATTTGATGGGCACAGTGAGGCTGCAATTTTTTTTTCCGTTTGCGCCCCCCCCAAAATTTTGAGCACCAGCCGCCACTGCTGTGTAGGCGGGTGCAGAAGACACGTCCGGCAACGGAAGCTCCATAATAAGTCTATGGGTGAAGTCACTTACCATTAATTTCCACAGCCGTTGTCGGTCGTGTCCTCCGCAGATCTTCCACCGCTGGAGAACAGGTCAGATCGCCTGCAGAAAAGGTAAGTATACTGTTTTTTTTTTCTTTCAGGGCTAGAAAGATTAGTGTTAGAATGTTGGTGGCTATGGATGCAGGGATTTTAGTTTTTGCATTGACTTCCACTTTATATCCTCCCCTGCAGTGGGGCTACCCCTTCACTGTATGGGTTAATGCCCAACTCCTGGAACAATAAAAAATTACCCTCACCGCAAAGGTTAAATGTTAAGTCTAGGGAGATGCAGAAGGAGCTTTATTACTTACTTTTACCTCCCCTCCAGTTGTTTCACTGGTCCCCCACAGCCTCCTCTCTAACTAGCTCTCAGCCGTGATCACATGCTTGCCCCTACCACATACATTACAGGGTTAATAGCCCTGCATTGTGCATGAGGATACAGAGCGGAGCTTTGGGGAGAGGAGGACAGCACCAGAGCTGGCCGGAGCTTAGAGTCTAGTAAGTAATACTCCCTCTTTCTGTTCCCCTTAGGCCGCGTACACACGATCGAACATGTCTGCTGAAACTGGTCTGCAGACCAGTTTCTGCGGACATATCCGATCGTGTGTACGGCCTATCGGACCGTTTTCCAGCGGACAAAAGTTTTCAAGCTTGCTTTGAAATCTGTCCGCTGGAAACCTGTCCGTCGGACAGGTTCGATGGTAAGTACACAAACCATCGGACCAAAATCCCTGGCATGCGCAGAATCAAGTCGACGCATGCTTGGAAGCATTGAACTTCGTTTTTTCATCACGTCGTTGTGTTCTACGTCACCGCGTTCTGGTCCGGGGGGATTTTGGTCCGATGGTGTGTACGCACATCAGACCAACAGACAATTCAGCCTTGTCTGATTAAAGTGGTCCGTCGGACATGTTTCCTCGGACACAGGCCCGTCGCTACAGGACAGGCAAAACAAACAATTACTTGGGGCCCCCGAGCTGGCCTGGGGCCCCCAACTTCCCCTTCCCAGGCTCTAGCTCAGGGGTGTCAAACTGGCGGCCCTCCAGCTGTTGCAAAACTACAAGTCCCATGAGGCATTGCAAGGCTAACAGTTACAAGCATGACTCCCACAGGCAGAGGCATGATGGGACTTGTAGTTTCGGAACAGCTGGAGGGCCACCAGTTTGACACCCCTGCTCTAGCTCATGCTATGCTGGGGCACTAGTGATTCATCTTGCCCCACCATCACCCCTTCCATCCACCCAGCTGTTGGTTTTCTGCCTGCTGTGGTTCTGCACTTTGTATGCGTGCGGGGGGCCTCAATGTCAATTTTGCTTGGGGCCCCCTAATTCCTTCAAAAGGCCCTGCTCGGACATGTGTGATCGTGTGTAGACTTAGTAAGAATTTAACCCTTGCAGTAGGGGGGCACTGCAAGGGTATTCATTTTGTCTGTGCCTGGATTGGAAGTGCCCGTTTATGTCTGGGGGACGCTCCCCTGGCTCTCCACTCCTCTATGCTCCAGCTTGTGGGCTGTCCCTCACCATTCTCACATCCAATGCAAGGCTTTGCATCCTGCATTGTACTTGATGATGTCAGAGGACCTGCAACCGCCAGAGTTCAGGAGAGAAAACCCTCTGGGGACATCCGAGAGTGGAGGATCAGGTAAGTAAAACTTTCTCTGGTTCCCAAATAAGTATTTATCCCTTTCAGTTCCGTGGCAGCTCCACTGCAATGGGGTAGGGAGGGAGAGATTGGGGGGGGGGGGGGGCAGGGGGTGTTGTTTTTTTCTAGAGTTTAGCATTAAAGTAGTATTAAACCAAGCAGGTAAACAGGACAAATAGAGCGGGTGAATCAGCCTAACTGCAACAATAAAAACTGACAGGGGTTCTAATCCCTCTCCACCCTATCCAAAACTAGAAGAAAAAAAAAGTTTGGCCTTTAGTGACACATTATTTTTAAATGCAGGAATGTATGTACCTCAAAGTGAAAAACAAAAAAGTTAACAGGATTTTTAATGCAGAAAAGACATATTATAATTTATCAAAACTGGAGCCGACTGAATCAGTGCACAGCTGCTGCACATTCTGTCTACTCCAGTCTTGATAAACCCTCCCACATCTCTCCTACATTAAAGTATAAAACTTATTTTTTAGTTTTGGATAGAGTGGAGAGGGATTAGAACCCCTGTAAGTTTTTTTATTTCTTTTACCCGGAACACCACTTTAACTGCTTAACGCCCGCCGCATGTATATGTACGTCCACAGAATGGCACGTACATGCAGATGGGCGTACATGTACGTCCTGTCTTCTTGCGGGTCGGGGGTCCGATCAGGACCCCCTCCGCTGTGTGCGGTGGGCGTCTTACCTCAGGGAGCGATCCGGGACGAGGGGGCGGCTGTTCGTTTTTGTCCGCCCCCTCGTGAACGCTCCCAGCCAATCCCCTGAGCCTCCGCTGTGTCACTTCCTCTGCCTGTGTAATGTAAACACAGGCAGAGCAAGTGATGTCACCTCTCCTCTCGGCAGTATTTTCAATCCAGCGAGAGGAGAGAAGACATCACAGTAAGTCACACCAACACTACACTGACACCACACACATAGGCACACTTAACCCCCTCCTATCACCCCTCCAGCCCCCTGTCACAATGGGGGCTGATTTACTAATGAATCTGCGCTGCGCCGGTACATGCCTTAATTAGTGCGCTGGATGAAGCCCTAATTAGGCGCATGAACCGGCGGCAGCAGCAGCGCGATGTGATTGATAAGTAAAGCCGCCGCCGAACTCCCTGTATAAGTCTATGGGGGGAAATCTTAATAGTGAATTTTAAAGGCTAATCTGCAAGTTTTGTCCTAAAAAGTGTTTGGGGACCTCAGTCCTGCCCCAGGGGACATGTACCAATGCTTTTTTTATTTTTTAAAACGGCCGTTTTTTCGGGAGCAGTGATTTTAATAATGCTAAAAGTGCAATAATAAAAGTGTAATTTTCCTTTAAATTTCGTACTATGGGGGTCTCTAATGTCAGCATGTGAAAAAGCGCATGTTTCCCGTGGTTAGAACTGTCTCTGCACAAAATGTCATTTTTCAAAGGAAAAAAGCCATTTAAAACTGACTCGCGGCAATAATGAATTGTCGGCTCCCGGCAATTGCAGGAGAATTCATTCATTAAAAAAAGGAAAAAAAAAGCGTGGGGGTCCCCCCAAATTCAATAACCAGACCCTTTAGGTCTGGTATGGATATTAAGGGGAACCCCGCCGTCAATTTTAAAAAAAAAATGACGTGGGGTTCCCCCCAAATATCCATAACCAGACCCTTCGGGTCTGGTGTGGAATTTAAGGGGAACTCCACTCCAAATTTAAAAAAAAATGGCGTGGAGTCCCCCCTAAAATCCACACCAGACCCCTTATCCGAGCACGTTGACCTGGCCGGCCGCAGAAAAGAGGGGGGGACAGAGCGCGGCCCCCCCCCTCTCCTGAACCGCACCAGGCCACATGCCCTCAACATTGGGAGGGTGTTTTGGGGTGCCCCCCAAAACACCTTGTCCCCATGTTGATGAGGACAAGGGTCTCTTCCCCACAACCCTTGCCCGGTGGTTGTGGGGGTCTGCGGGCAGGAGGCTTATCGAAATCTGGAAGACCCCTTTTACAAAGGGGCCCCCCAGATCCCGGCCCCCCCCCTGTGTGAAATGGTAATGGGGTACCTTGTACCTCTACCATTTCACGAGTAAAAAAAATGTAAAGGGTTAAAAAAGACAAGAGCCGGTTTTGGACAAGTCCTTTATTATCTTCTTTCTTCTTTCCTTCGGGTTTCTTCTTCCTCCTCCTTCTTCTTCCTCTGCTTCTGTCTTGGGTCTTCTATTCCCGCAACTTGCCCGGCGTGTTCTTCCATCTTCTGTTCCTCCCGCTGTCCTTCTCGTCCGCATCTTCTTCTCCTTCTTGTTCTTCTTCGCCGGAGCGGCCGCTTCCAATTGAAATCCCCGCTGTCTGCCGGACCACGCCCCCCCCTCTGACGCCTCGGGCAAGCTCTTAGGAGTGTGCTGCAAGTGCGTCCGAGGGGGGCGTGGTCACAAGTGAGAGGGCGGGCAATTCAATTTGAAGCTCGTGCGCGGCTTTTTCTTTGCCAGAGTCGCCGCTTCCAATTGAATTGCCCGCTTTCTGGAACATGTGACCACGCCCCCCTCTGACGCACAGGCACCACACGGGGACTTTCCTAAGAGCTCGCCCGTGGCGTCAGAGGGGGGGCGTGGTCCGGCAGACAGCGGGGATTTCAATTGGAAGCGGCCGCTCCGGCGAAGAAGAAGAAGGAGAAGATGCGGACGAGAAGGACAGCGGAAGAAGATGGAAGAACACGCCGGGCAAGATGCGGGAATAGAAGACCCAAGACAGAAGCAGAGGAAGAAGAAGGAGGAGGAAGAAGAAACCCGAAGGAAAGAAGAAAGAAGATAATAAAGGACTTGTCAAAATCCGGCTCTTGTCTTTTTTTACACTGACACTTTTTTTTTACTCGTGAAATGGTAGAGGTACAAGGTACCCCATTACCATTTCACACAGGGGGGGGGTCGGGATCTGGGGGGCCCGTTTGTTAAAGGGGTCTTCCAGATTTCGATAAGCCTCCTGCCCGCAGACCCCCACAACCACCGGGCAAGGGTTGTGGGGAAGAGACCCTTGTCCTCATCAACATGGGGACAAGGTGTTTTGGGGGGCACCCCAAAACACCCTCCCAATGTTGAGGGCATGTGGCCTGGTGCGGTTCAGGAGAGGGGGGGGGCCGCGCTCTGTCCCCCCCTCTTTTCTGCGGCCGGCCAGGTCAACGTGCTCGGATAAGGGGTCTGGTGTGGATTTTAGGGGGGACTCCACGCCATTTTTTTTTTAATTTGGAGTGGAGTTCCCCTTAAATTCCACACCAGACCCGAAGGGTCTGGTTATGGATATTTGGGGGGACCCCCACGTCATTTTTTTTAAAAATTGATGGCGGGGTTCCCCTTAATATCCATATCAGACCTGAAGGGCCTGTAATGGAATTTGGGGGGACCCCCACGTCATTTGAATAATTTTTTTTAAATTCGTACCATGGGGGGGGGGGGGGATGTCAGCAGGTGAATAAAGTGCACTTTTCCTGCGGTTAGAAATATGTCTTTGCACAAAATGACATTCTGAAAAAAAAAAAAAAAAAAAAAAAAAGCCATTTAAAACTGACTCGCGGCAATAATGAATTGTCGGCTCCCGGCAATTGCAGGAGAATTCATTCATTAAAAAAACGAAAAAATAAAGCGTGGGGGTCCCCCCAAATTCAATAACCAGACCCTTTAGGTCTGGTATGGATATTAAGGGGAACCCCGCCGTCAATTTAAAAAAAAAAATGACGTGGGGTTCCCCCCAAATATCCATAACCAGACCCTTCAGGTCTGGTGTGGAATTTAAGGGGAACTCCACCCCAAATAAAAATAAAATGGCGTGGAGTCCCCCCTAAAATCCACACCAGACCCCTTATCCGAGCACGTTGACCTGGCCGGCCGCAGAAAAGAGGGGGGGACAGAGCGCGGCCCCCCCCCTCTCCTGAACCGCACCAGGCCACATGCCCTCAACATTGGGAGGGTGTTTTGGGGTGCCCCCCAAAACACCTTGTCCCCATGTTGATGAGGACAAGGGTCTCTTCCCCACAACCCTTGCCCGGTGGTTGTGGGGGTCTGCGGGCAGGAGGCTTATCGAAATCTGGAAGACCCCTTTAACAAAGGGGCCCCCCAGATCCCGACCCCCCCCCTGTGTGAAATGGTAATGGGGTACCTTGTACCTCTACCATTTCACGAGAAAAAAAAAGTGTCAGTGTAAAAAAAGACAAGAGCCGGTTTTTGACAAGTCCTTTATTATCTTCTTTCTTCTTTCCTTCGGGTTTCTTCTTCCTCCTCCTTCTTCTTCCTCTGCTTCTGTCTTGGGTCTTCTATTCCCGCATCTTGCCCGGCGTGTTCTTCCATCTTCTTCCGCTGTCCTTCTCGTCCGCATCTTCTCCTTCTTCTTCTTCGCCGGAGCGGCCGCTTCCAATTGAAATCCCCGCTGTCTGCCGGACCACGCCCCCCCTCTGACGCCACGGGCGAGCTCTTAGGAAAGTCCCCGTGTGGTGCCAGTGCGTCAGAGGGGGGCGTGGTCACATGTTCCAGAAAGCGGGCAATTCAATTGGAAGCGGCGACTCTGCAAAGAAAAAGCCGCGCACGAGCTTCAAATTGAATTGCCCGCCCTCTCACTTGTGACCACGCCCCCCTCGGACGCACTTGCAGCACACTCCTAAGAGCTTGCCCGAGGCGTCAGAGGGGGGGGCGTGGTCCGGCAGACAGCGGGGATTTCAATTGGAAGCGGCCGCTCCGGCGAAGAAGAACAAGAAGGAGAAGAAGATGCGGACGAGAAGGACAGCGGAGGAACAGAAGATGGAAGAACACGCCGGGCAAGATGCGGGAATAGAAGACCCAAGACAGAAGCAGAGGAAGAAGAAGGAGGAGGAAGAAGAAACCCGAAGAAAAGAAGAAAGAAGATAATAAAGGACTTGTCAAAAACCGGCTCTTGTCTTTTTTAACCCTTTACATTTTTTTTTACTCGTGAAATGGTAGAGGTACAAGGTACCCCATTACCATTTCACACAGGGGGGGGGCCGGGATCTGGGGGGCCCCTTTGTTAAAGGGGTCTTCCAGATTTCGATAAGCCTCCTGCCCGCAGACCCCCACAACCACCGGGCAAGGGTTGTGGGGAAGAGACCCTTGTCCTCATCAACATGGGGACAAGGTGTTTTGGGGGGCACCCCAAAACACCCTCCCAATGTTGAGGGCATGTGGCCTGGTGCGGTTCAGGAGAGGGGGGGGGCCGCGCTCTGTCCCCCCCTCTTTTCTGCGGCCGGCCAGGTCAACGTGCTCGGATAAGGGGTCTGGTGTGGATTTTAGGGGGGACTCCACGCCATTTTTTTTTTAATTTGGAGTGGAGTTCCCCTTAAATTCCACACCAGACCTGAAGGGTCTGGTTATGGATATTTGGGGGGAACCCCACGTCATTTTTTTTTAAAATTGATGGCGGGGTTCCCCTTAATATCCATACCAGACCTAAAGGGTCTGGTTATTGAATTTGGGGGGACCCCCACGCTTTTTTTTTGGTGTTTTTAATGAATGAATTCTCCTGCAATTTCCAGGAGCTGACAATTCATTATTGCCGCGAGTCAGTTTTAAATGGCTTTTTTCCTTCAGAATGTCATTTTTCACATGCTGACATTACACCCAGGGCCGCCATCAGGGGGGTACAGGCAGTACACCTGCAGGGCCGCCATTAGGGGGGTACAGGCATTACACCGCCCGGGGGTCCCCAGGGGCCCCCAGGGGCCCGGATGGGAACCACCCTAAAACAAAAAAAAAATATTTTTTATTTTTTATTTTTTTTAAGGGCTCCGAAGGTCCCCAGGGGCCCGGAGGCCACTAAGGGCCCCAGATGGCAAGCCCTTTTTTTTAAATAAAAGATATATATTTAAAAAAATATATATATTTTTTTAATATATTTGTTTTATTTTTTTTAAGGAAAGGGCCCAGAGGTCCCCAGGGCCCTGGAAGGCTACCCCCTTGTTTTTTTACTTTTTTTCGATAAATGTTATATTTAAAAAATATATATATGTATTTTCTCTCTTTTTTATTTTTATTTTATAAAGAGCACAGAGGTCCCCAGGGCCCCGGATGGCTACCCCCCTTTTTTATATATATTTTTCTTTATTTCTTATTTCTGTCAAAATTTTTGTAAAGGGCCCCCCCGCTCCTCAATTTGTGGCAACACCCCCCCCCCCCCGCTTCTCAATTTCATGCGGCAGCACCCCCCCCCCCCCCCGGTTCTCTGCTCCAGGGGGCCCATGCCTGAAGCTGTGTAAGGGGCCCCAAAATTCATGATGGCGGCCCTGTACACCTGTAAGGGGCCCGGGGGTCCGGAGGTGCCCAGATGCCTGGAGGCCCCCCAGCGCCCCAGATGGTAACCCCCCTCTTTTTTTTTTTGTATATATATTTGTTAGTTGGTTTTTGTAGGATTTTTTATTAAAGGGCCAATTTTTGGAATTTAATATTTTTTAGCAGTCTGGAGGTCCCCAGGGCCCCGGGTGGCAACCCCCCAATTTTATTGTTATTAAAGGGCCAATGTTTTGTTTTAGGGGTCTGGAGGTCCCCAGTGGCCCGGAGATCCCCAGGGCTCCAGATGACAACCCCCCACCTTTACAAAAAAAAACAAAAAAAAAAAAATTATATATTTTTTGGTTATTTTTTAAACATATATATATATATAATATAATTTTGAAAGCTCCCAGAGGGCCCCAGATGACAACCTTTTTGCTTCTAAAAATGTTATAAACATTTTCCCCAGGTTTGTTACTTTTTACTTTAATTTCTTTTTTAAAGTGTATTTTGTGCGTGAAGTCGAGAGAGAGGAGCTGGACTTGCAATCGCCATCCTTCTCCATGCCCCCGGTGGCAATGGTGGGTGTGAGGGGGGCCTGTCCCCGATGGGACAGAGGGACTCCCCCTATGAAGGAGTGTAGCCCACCCAGCCAGCCCTGTAGGTCCTTCGCCTCCCTTTATTTTAGGAGACCTCATGGCCAAAGTGTGTGCAAGTGTGGTGTTTTTTTTTTGGGGGGGGGGGTGGGCATACTAAGCACAGGCGTACCTTGCATAGCACACCCCACTGGGAGCCAAACTCAATTCACATGTAGCCGAGACCGGGATCCGAACCCTTGGCTGCAGAGGTGAACGGCTTGTCAGCGCAGTTCCATTCACGTTGAGCCACCACAGCTCCCACCCAATGTTATTTTTTTTTTTAGATTTTTGGTAGTTATTTTTTAGTAAAGGGCCCAGAGCTCCCAAGGCAACCCCCTTTTTTATTATTTTATATATGTAGATATTGTAATTTATTTTTCATTAAAGAGCCCAGAAGTTTCTTTTTATTAAAGGGCCCAGTGGTCCCCAGGGCCCCCGGATGGCTACCACCCTTTTTAATATATATTTTTCTATATGTATTTTTTAGGTAAAGGAACCCCCCGCTTATCAAATTGCGGCAGCCCCCCCCCCTTCTTAATATCAGGCGGCCCCCCCCCCCCCTATTCTCTGCTCCAGGGGGCCCATGCCTGAAGCTGTGTAAGGGGCCCCATAATTCCTGATGGCGCCCCTAATTGCCTCCCCCCCCCCATGGTACGAAATTTCAAGGAATTTTTCACTTTTATTGGTGCACTTTAACCACTTCCATACCGCGCCTATTCTGGCACTTCTCTCCTTCATGTAACAATTATATTTTCTTCCTTGAAACTTACTCAGGACCCCCAAACATTATATATATATTTTATTAACAAACACCCTAGGGAATAAAGTGGCGGCCATTTTTTCGGACACATTTCCAACAGTATTTGTGCCAAAAATTTTCAAACGTTTTTTTTTTTTTTTTGGCTTTCAAAAAAAATACCTGTTTCATGAATGACAAAATAAGAAAGCAGTAAAGCTAGCCCAATTTTTAGGGATAAGGTGAAAGATGATGTTCCCCGAGTAAATAGATACCTAACTTGTCACGCATTTCATATTGCGCACACTCATGGAATGGCGCTAAACTTCGTTATTAAAAATCTCCATAGGCAACGCTTGACTTTTTTTCTCAGGTTACCACTTTTGAGTTACAGAGGAGGTCTAGTGCTAAAATTATTGCTCTCGCTCTAACGCACGCTATGATACCTCACATGTGGGGTTTGAAGGATGTTTACATATGTGGGTGGGACTTGCATGCGTGTTCGCTTCTGAGTGCGAGCTACTAGGGACAGGAGCATTTAAATTCCTTTGTTATTTTATTTTTTTACTTAATATTTTAATTTTTGCACTTGTTTGTCCCTTTGTTTGTATTATTTTTCACTTTTCTTCCTATTACAAGGAATGTAAACATCCCTTGTAATAGGACTAGTGTGTGACAGGTCCTCTTTATAGAGAAAGGCGGGGTCAATTAGACCCCACATCTGTCCTCCAGGCTGGAAAGCATGTAATTGGTTTAAAAAAAAAACATCTCATGCTTTCAGCTGCAATCATGTTCGTTCAGCACAGTAGCGTAGTGTGTAGCATGTTCACCTAGCAGCAAAAGGGTTGCTGGTTCGAATCCCGCCCGTGACACTATCTGCCTGGAGTTTGCATGTTCTCCCTGTGCGGGTTTCCTCCCACAATCTAAAAACATGCTGTAAATTGGATCCTGTCTAAATAAGCCCTAATATGCAGTAGGATATTTAGGTTTTGTGCTGCCCTAGGCCTGACCAAATTTTGGCACCCCCCTAATAGAAAAATGACCCACCCTTCCTGTCAAGGCCACACCCTGTTTTTTTATGACCCACCCAGGAATTTTCAGGGGACACACACAAGTTCTGTGGGGGGGGGGGGGGGGCACAGGAGACCCTTAATTTGCCTAGTTTTTCGATCACTTCCTGTTTGGCTATGGGGCAGGAAGTGAAGGCCAATCTCCCCAAACGGACAGGGATAATACAAAATAAACTGACAGAGCTTCTAACCCCCCCCCCCCAACTCTATCCAAAATGAAAGAAATCCAAAAAATAAAAGTGATGATTATTGTTCCAGTTTAACCCCAAATTTCAGATCATTTTATTGAGAGGCTTAAGAAAATATAACCATGCCAATAGGCCAGGATCCAGCGTTGCTAATATGTATGAATGTGTGTTAGGGACCCCCACAAACACCACCCAATGTTAAATCAACTATTTTCTTGTTTGTTTTGGGGATGCCTGCACCCCTGATAGGGTAAAGACACCTCACAAATGTTGTCACTTTCTACTTAATTCATTCACTTCCTGCCACACAGCCAAACAGGAAGTGAGGGAAACACCTGAGTAATGTTTTGTTGGGGACACACAGATCAATATAAATAGTTTCCCATTTTGGAAATGGCATTTTGCTGTGTACACCCCAAATTAGTAGGAATCTTGGACTTTGGGGTCCATTTACTAAAGGCAAATCCACTTTGCACTACAAGTGGACAAGCAAGGAAGAAAACTCAAAACTTGGCGGGATTGGAAGTAAAAACCATCAGTGCTTCCCTTCTGATTTTCATTGCCTACGCTTCTACTGCAGAGCGGCTTTGCCTTTACTAAACCCCAAAATAACTAATCATTTGGGGTGTACACTGCAGTGCAATTTGCTTAATGGTGACACTAGTTAGATTGACCTGTGTCCCAAAGAAAAGACCATTGGTAGGGTTTTAACCTCACTTCCTGTTCAGCTGTGTGACAGGAAGTGAAGCCAATTTTAGGAAAAGGGACACAAAGCCCAACCTAAAAACACTAGCAGGGGTTCTAACACTCAATTGGCTTCCCTCAAACAACCCACAATTAGAATAGGATTGTCTTGTGCTAGTTTCAAGCACAGCGCTGTAAATCAGCACTTCAAGCCTGTCCACCAATACACCACCCCCCCCCCCCCCCCTCCAACAGGCCCTGTTTGCAGCTTTTCCTACATCTTGCACATGTGCTTTAAAAAGTCAGTCTGGACATCAGTTCTAGGAAACAATACTTACCGCTTTGTCCTTCCTTTTCTGGTGACTAAACATTTCATGCATACACACCAGGAAAGAGCTTAGAGACAAATCACACTTGATGGTTTAGGCCCAAACTAGTTCAGCTGCAGCGGTTGAAATCCATAGCAGGAAAAAAATATCACAAAACAAACTTCAAAATTTGAAAGTAATTTTATTGGTCCACAAAACAAGGAAAGCAAAACAAAAAATTACAAATAAACACACCAAAAATATATAAAAACACCTAAAAACAAAAAAGACCAACGTTTATTTCACAGTCATTGGAAAATAAATCATGCTTTTGAAATAACAGGATAGACCCACAGGATTAAAACATTAGTCATTAACATCTTGAGAAACATTTAGCAAAATTATGTAGCAGAGAAAACATCAAAAAATACAAAACTTGCTCCAAAACATCTCTGTTTCACTCCGCCATTCCTTCCAGCCAGCAAATCTGCCCCCTCTGAGGGGCAGCTGACACGTGCAGTATCCACGCTTTTTATAACATGTGTGCTAATGAACCAATTGGAAACACATGAAGAAATGTCAGCCTCTAGTTTGTGTGCACTTGGAACTGCTTACACCTGTTAAGGATGTCCTTAAATTACTAAGCCAAAAAAAGAGCTTTCTGAGCATGCTCAGAAAGATGCAAGTCATTTTCAGGATGAAACTTCCAACTTCTTTTTCTAACTGTTCGAGCATGCCCAGTTCACTCGAAATGCAGTACCAGAATCAAATCTGCAATGGCGGATGAAAGCATTAGAGGTGTTAAATTTTTTTTTGGTCCCCATGAAGTGATGCTTTACAAGCTGAACGGGAGGTCTTATAGAATTTTTACGTAACAAACCTAAATAGTAATAATTTAAAAGCCCCTGTCCCTAGTAGCTCGCAGTCAGAAGCGAACAAGCAGCATTTTTATTGTTTCCGGTTACCAGTTTAGATTTACAGATGAGGTCTAGTGCTATAAATATTCCTCTTGCTGTTACGCACGCTATGATACCTCACATGTGTGGTTTGAAGAATGTTTCCATATATGGGGGCGGGCCTTAAATGTGTAAGCCCCGCCCACATATTGAACCCCCGTTCAAACCCCACATGTGAGGTATCATAGCGTACGTTAGAGCGAGAGCAATACTTTTAGCACTAGACCTCCTCTGTAAATCTAAACTGGTAACCTGAAACACATAAAAAAGCGTTGCCTATGGGTATTTTCAAGTACTGAAGTTTGGCGCCATTCCATGAGTGTGTGCAATATTAAAGTGTAACATGTTGGGTATCTATTTACTCGGTGTAACATCATCTTTCACATTATGGCCATAAATTGGGCTAACTTTAGTGTATTCTTAATTTGTAACCACTTGAGCCCCAGAGCATATTACTGGTCACTGACGGGGCCATTTTTTGCATTTCAACACTGCGTCATTTTGACTGACAATTGCGTGGTTGTGCGACGTGGCCCCCAAAAAAATTGGGCGTCCTCATCCTCCCCCCCCCCCCCCCCCTAAAAAATTTTTTTTTTTTTTTTTGTTGGTGGTATTTGATCACCTCTGCGTTTTTTCTTATTTTTGCTTGACCCAAAAATATAGCGACAATTTGGTAACTAAAAAAACATCTTTTTTACTGTTTGCTATAATAAATCTCCCCCAAAATATATTCAAAAAATGTTTGCCCTCAGTTTAGGCCGATAAGTATTCTTGGACATCTTTTTGGTTGCAAAAAATCACAATAAGCGTTTGATTGGTTTGGGCAAAAGTTCTAAGTAGGGGTTGGTCTTATGGGTTTTTTTTGGAATAATTTTTGTTTTACTAGTAATGGTGGCTATCATTGTTTTTTCTGTCTAATGCGACATTGTGGCGGACACATTTTTGTGAGATTTGGCATTTTTGTAGCGAGCAATGGTATATAAATGCATTGCTTACTATAAAAATGACACTGGCAGGGAAGGGGTTAACACTAGGGGCGCGGAAGGGGTTGAATATGTTACCTGGGTGTGTTCTAACTGTAAAGGGGGTGGGACTGTGTAGGGGGAAATGACAGATCGCTGTTCATACATTGTAGGGACAGACGAGCAGGCATTCCCCCCCCCCCCTGACAGGACCGGGATAAAGGGGAACTCCACCCCAAATTACAAAAAAAAAACGGCGTGGGGGTCCCCCTTCAGGTGCACAACAGGCTCTTAGATTTGATCTGGAACATAAGGGGTTAAACCCACGCCAAAAAACGGCGTGGGGTTCCCCCTCAGATCCAGACCAAACCCTTCTCCCAGGCACGCAGTCTGGCCGGACAGGAATGGGGGTGGGGACGAGCGAGCGCCCCCCCCCCCTCCTGAGCCGTACCAGACCACATGCCCTCGACATGGGGGAGTGTGTGCTGTGGGGGAGGGGGGCACTGCCCCCCCACCCCAAAGCACTCTTGTCCCCATGTCGATCGGGACAAGAGCCTCTTCCCGACAACCCTGGCCGTTGGTTGTCGGGGTATGCGGGCGGGGGGCTTATCAGAATCTGAGAGCCCCCTATATTAAGGGGGCCCCCAGATTCTGGCCCCCCACCCTATGTGAATGAGTATGGGGTACATCGTACCCCTACCCATTCACCGGGTGGAAAAGTGTAAACACAAAAAAAAAACACACAGAAAAAAATAATTTATTAGTCAGCTCCGGGGGTCTTCTGCCGGGACCCCCCACCACCAGCCCATTGGGCCCCGGGCTTCGCCGTCTTCTGCCGGGGGGGGACACCCACCGATGATCTCCGCCATGTCCAGCCAGGCCCCCACCCCAAAATAAGCTCTTTCACATTCGGGGGGGCCGGCCGAAAAAAGCAGAGAACAACGGGGGCGGAGCCCCTCGGTCTTCCAGACGTTTTCTGCCGGGGGGGCTCCAGCCCCGCACCGGTCTTCGCCGCCGCCTTCCGCCGGGGGGGGACACCCACCGATGCTCTCGGCCATGTTCGGCCAGGCCCCCTACCCCAAATCAAGCTCTTTTACATCCGGGGGGGGGGGCCGGCGGAAATGGCGGAGAACAACGGGGGCGAAACCCTCCTCGGTCTCAGTGCAGCTCCTCCCACTGGCAGTAGTTCCGGCTCCTCCCACAGAGCTCATTCTGCTTCCTGCTGGAGAGGAGAGAAGACCTGTCTTCCAGAGCTCCTGTGTTCCAGCCTACCAGGACCAGCCTCCAGCCCCCAGCCCCCTGCCCCGGAAGAGGGGTGGGATGGCCTCCCTCAGCCCCGGAGGTGGACCGGCTTCCGGCCTCCGGAGGAGTCAACAGCACCTGCCCTCCAGCCAGACCACCGCCACCACCATCAGCAGGGAGGACCGTCTCTTCCTGGAGACCCAGGTGGGTCTCTCAGACTGGACAGCCCCTCAGCCAGGTGAGAATGAAGCAAGAACCAGGAGGAGGCGGGATAAAATCAAATCCCTGCTGGTGAGGATATCTCAGGCCTGCGTGGAAAAGATGACTACTCTCGCAGGCCTGAGGGAAAAGAGGGACAGGTGCTCCAGTAATAAAAGATCTGAATTCAAGGGGGCCATCACCACCCTAGGACTAGAAGTAAAAGAAATATGGGAATACTGGGGGGCTTTTGCCAACGTGGGGCTGGAGAGGCGAACTTCCTAGAGGAGCTCCGGAAGACCCTCCAGCAGGCCAACCGGGAAGGGAGCCAGGCAGCAAGGAGGAGTGGGCGGTCTAAGAAGGGGTCCCAACCCCCCAAACAGCCAGGAGAGTCAGGGGAGCCTGGGTGCAGTGGGGGGGGGGCGAGTGCCGGTGGTGCAGGGCCCAGTATGGCCATAAAACCTGGGGAGGGTTCCCGGGAGCCGATCCCTCGGTCCGTGGAAGGGACTGAGGGGTTGGCGAAGTCCGGGGAGTCCAGTGATCCAGGAGGTCGCCGGGCCCAGGTGCCGCCGGCGGTACCCCCCCCGCCATCTTCAGGTCAGCATACCCAGGCTCCCCCAGGATGGTCGCACTGCCACAGCTGAAGCCCGCCATGTGTCGGCTTCCATGACCCCCTCAGCTTGCAGAGGAGCGGGAGGATCTGGCCATGGAAAGGCCAGGGACTGCTCCTGCGGCTGCTATGTCATCGGGAGAGAGGCAGACACATGGTGGAGGCATTGTGCTGCGGTCATCTGGAGGGAAACAGCTTGTGTGCAGTGTGGCCAAGATGGCGCCGGCTGTTGGGGGTGGAGTAGACCGGGACCCGGAAGTGACCGCCCAAGAACCGGAAGTGCCCCAGCCGGAACCAAGGAAGTGCCCCAGCCGGAACCGGAAGTGCCCCAGCCGGAACCGGAAGTGACCAGACCGAAACCGGAAGTGACCATACCGAAACCGGAAGTGCCCGTCCCGCGACCGGAAGTGCCCCCCCGCGAGTTTGCGGTGGTCGGTGGGGGCTCAGGGGACCTGGGGGATGAGAGGCCGGGGGTACAGGGGTGCCCAGCCCCGGACGCTGCAGCAGGCACCTCCAGGCACCCCGGCAGGAGATGGACAGAGACGTTGAGGACGGTAAATTGGACGGTAAGCTGCCACCCCCCCAGGTCCCCATGGACACTGCCACAGGCCCCGAGGGGCTCCCTGCAGCACAGGCGGGGTGGGGGGAAAGTCAGGTGGGACCCCTCCCAGTGGACTGTATAGCATACGATTATATCCGGCAGTTGGAGGGGTCCCAGGGGGGCTCCCCCCCAGTACAGGTGGAGTCCCAAGGGGCTGGTGTGGTCGCGGAGGGGTCTGGGTGGGGGAGTTTGGTGGGGGTGGTACCCCCCTCTGCTGTGGTCCCGGGGGGGGGGGAGCCTGTAGTCAGGCCAAAGGTGGTGGGTCAGGGTGGTCAGGGTATATCAGCGGGGGTGGGTGCAACACCACCGGCAGGGATGGGGGCCCCCCGTCCCCCCCCACTTCTGGGGGTGCTGAGGGGGGTGCCCCACTTCCGGAGAACATCTTTCGGGGGTCTCCGGAGGCCAACTTATTGTCTGCCCTAAAGGGGGGTCGCTCTTTCGCCCAGGTGTTGGGCTCTCGTGCCCCTCTGGACCACCTGTACAGCCGGTTTGGCTTTGCCCAGAATTTCCGCGCCCCCCCTGCTGACCAGGAGAGGACGCAGGGGTCGGCGTGGACGAGGGGTACAGGTGGTCCAGAGAGGAGGCGTAGGAATGTTGTCCAGCTTCGGTACGAGGGTCCGGACCCCTGCCCCGCTCGAGGTGAGGTGGTGGGCCTGGTACTCTCCTTGGGTTTTGGGGTGGATGACCTTTTTGCTGTCATCCATCCCACCAACACACGGGAGTTTGATATAAGTTTTGTCACTCCCGTGTGTATGGAACGCTTTATCACCGGCTTTGGGTTGGTGAGGGGCGTTGACCCTTGGAAGAGGTACAGGCTCATTCCCATCTCCAGGCAGGAGGAGGTTAAGAACATCACCATCCTGGTGAGGAATGAGTCGCTCCCTCCGGAGGACATTGCCACCTGGCTCGGGAGGTACGGGCAGTTGCAGACCCCCCTGAGGGAAGAACCTTGATGAGCGCGGGGTCTGGACCGGGGCTTGGCTGACCAGGATCCGGCTCAAGAGGGAGGGCAACAGTGTTGCCCACCTCCCTGGCAGCGCCTTTCTAGGCAGAGACCGGATCCTGGCGTTCTACCCGGGACAGCCCCGTCGTTGCTTCAAGTGCGGCAGCCCGACCCACATGAGCTCGGACTGCACGGTGGTCAGATGTGGCCGGTGCCACGAGTTTGGCCACCAGTCCGAGTCATGTGGGAAGATATGCTGCAACTTGTGTGGTGAGATGGGGCACCCATTTAGCAGGTGTCCCAAAGCATATCGGGGTTCTTCCTCAGGGGGGGGACCTCCCGGGCCGGGAGCGGCCGAAGCCCCCCCGGCGAGTGATGGCCGGGGGTGGGTGATCCTGGAGCCCCTAGTACTACTCCGGAGGGACCAACAGGCCCATTGCCTCAAAGAAGGCGGAGCATGCGTGGGCGTGGGGCTCCCCCCCCGGGGACACGGGCTCGGTTGGCCAGGAGGCTCCCGATCCTCCGGAGGGCGGAGCCGGTGGGGAGGAGTCGGGGAGGCCTGGGGGTCCCGGGCCTGAGGGTCCGGGGCCAGGGCCTTCCTCTCCTAATGTTGCAGGGCCGATCCCCCATCCCCCTTCCCTTTCCCCCTCCTCACCATGCCCCTCCCCTCCCTCCACCTGGCCCCTCCATCTGTTTCCCCATGCCCTCCTCCCTCATCTTCCCCTCCTCCTACCCCCCCCCCTCGCCCCCCCCTCCCAAGTCCCGTCCCCCCCCTTCCCCTTCTTTCTTCCGTCCAGCTAAGTCTGGTCCCCCCCCCTGTCCTCTCCTCCCCTGTCTCTGGCCCCCCTCCTGCCTCTTCCATTCCCCCCCCTTCTGGACCCAGAGTCTCCTCTGGCCCTGTGGCCATGGAGATGGAAGCTGCTCGAGCCTCATCCAAGAGGAAAATCTCGAGCAGCGGGTCCGAGGAGGGGGGTGGTGTAGTCATCTCGGAGAGGTGGCAGGAGTGGGAGCAGGTGAGACGCAAAAAGAAGAAGGGGAAGGCTGCCAGATCAGGGGGCGGGAAGTCCCCCCGAAGGGTGGGGTCCCCCAGGGGCACGAAGTGGGGTGTCCCCTGGGGAACCCGTTTGGTATCTTCTCCTCCTCCTCGGGCTCAAGGTGGGATGTAGGTGGTGTAAATATGTAAAGTTTTTGTGTTTGTAGTATGAAGGAGAACCATGACCACTTTCAATCATTCTGATGGCGTACCCACCCCTCTACTCCAATACGGCTTGCGACCATTAATGTCGCAAGTATTCGTTCTGCGGGAGCTCGTTTTATGGCCTTCGATTTTCTCAGCCGTGTTGAAGCTGACATTTTGTTTTTGCAGGAGACCTGGCTGGCATCTGTGGCAGAGATGCATCTAGCAAAGAGGGAGTGGAGATGTGGGCCCTCCCTCTGGTCTCTTGCGGCCGAGCCCTGCAGTGGGGTTGCGGTCCTTTTTAAAGACTGGTCCCGGTGGCTTGCCGGCGAGTGATTGAAGTGGAGATCGGTAGATGTCTGGTGGTGGACGCTGTCGTGAGGGGGCAATTCCTCCGGCTCATAAATTTTTATGGGCCTCAAACTAGGAGGGAGAGGAGGAGCCTCCTTACGGCGGTTAAGCCTTATCTTTTTACGTCCCAGCAGGTGATTTTTGGTGGCGATTTCAATATGATCACTAGGCCCAAAGACCGGGCAGGTGCCGCCAACCCTCTGGGATATGATAGTATTTTTTTGAATAACGTAGTGAGGGAGGCCAGGTTGGTGGATGTGCACGTTCGTCACCTCCCCAACCTCACTGGTTTCACATTTTCCCGAGGTAGTAGTAAAGTAGATTAGATAGGTTTTTTTTTTAAAGGAGGACTCTGTCTGCTCGGCTCCTGAGCTTGCAGTCGGTAGAGTTCTCCGATCACTGTATGGTATCTGTGGCCCTGAATGTCGCTGACACTCCTCAGAAAGGGAGGGGTTTGTGGCGCCTGAATGGGTCGCTACTGGAGGATCCTGAGGTTAGGGAAGCCTATGAGGTTTCTTCTGGGCCAGACCTCGCTCCTTGAGGGCAACTGCTCCCGCCTTGAGTGGTGGGAAGTAGTTAAAAAGAGGTCTGGCGACTTTTTCCGGGAAATCTCTGGGTACAGGGCAGCTTCCAAGTACCAGGCTTACCAGAGACTACGCAGGCAGCTTGACCGCCTGGTGTCCTCTGGGGGCTCTCAGGAACAGATATCCGGTCTGAAGGCGCAGATGAAGGAGTGTCAGTACGACCGTCTCGCCTCCCTGGTTTTTGAGAGGGATTATGGGAAGTTTATCTCTCCTGATCCCTACAGGAGCTGTGGTGAGGTGGCGAGGTCGAAGGTCGTACATGGCCTGAAGGATGCCTCAGGATCTCTGGTCCGGTCCAGATCGGGGATCCTGGGTGTCGTCAGAGACCACTTTTCCGGACCTCCTGAAGAAGCGGCCTCTAGACATGGAGAAAGTCAGGGAATTCCTTGATGAGACCCCGCTGGAAGTGGGGTCTGACCTTCCTGACTCTCTGACAGAAGAGATCTCGGTAGCTGAAGTTGAGCAGGGCTATTAGCTCTTTAGCTTCTAAAAAGTCACCTGGGCCCGATGGGCTCACGGCCGAGTTCTACAAAACCTTTAAGAGCCTCTTGGCTCCTCATCTGAGGGACGTGTTTAGTGAATGTTTGGCCTATGGCCTGCTGCCTCCCTCAATGAGAAGGTCAGCTCTGATCCTACTGTCAAAGGGGAAAGATCCGTCTGTGGTGGAGAATTGGCGTCCGATCGCCCTTCTTGCTTCTTACCACAGATAGGAAGATACTGGCAAAGATCTTGTTTACACGTCTGTCTGCTTTGGCGGCAGGATGCTGTCTCCCTCTCAGCACTGCACAATTCCTGGCCGGGGCACTTTTAGTGCCGTCCTGAGCGTCCGGGAGGCTGTGGAAAGGTGCAGGGCTGATGGCAGCGAGCGGTATCTGCTTGCATTGGATCAGGCTAAGGCGTTTGATCGGGTGAACCACGAGTACCTTTGGCTGCTTCTGAGGAGATATACGGTCTGCCTGATCAATTCGTTGATTGGCTGCAGGTATTGTATAGGGGAGCTGAGAGCTTCCCTCTTGTCAACGGTTTGGTGGGCCGGGCCTTTGCCGTGGACTCTGGCGTCCGGCAGGGTGCCCGCTGAGCCCCCTCCTGTACATCTTTGCGGTCGACCCTTCGTAAGGAGGCTAGACTGCGGGCGTCTGGGGGGGTTCCGGTGGGGACCTGTCGGGGGTCCGTTTTCGGCGGTGAGGGTTGTGGCCTATGCGGACGACGTCTCGGTGGTGGTATCTGGTCGTGAGGAGGCCCATTATGTGGAGTCCCAGATCGGGTGCTACTCTGAGGCGTCAGGGCTCGCTGGTCAATTGGGACAAGAGTGAAGTTTTCTGGTTGGGGAAGGAGGGGGAGCAGTTCCCCTTCCGGACGTGTTCCCCACGCCCGTACCAGAGATTCGAGTTCTTGGCATTCATTTCGGCCCGGGTGATTATCCCAAGCTAAACTGGAGCGCAGGCTGGTGAGTGCCACTCGGAAGGTGAAGGCCTGGAAAGGTTGGAAACTTTCCCTGAGGGAAAGGGTAAGCTTGGTCAAGACGTACTTATTGCCTGAGTTTCTCTTTGTAAGCTATGTGTGTCTTTTGCCAGCATCTCTCTATGCTCGGGTCTATGGTCTGTTCTTCCTGCTGTTGTGGGGAAGCAGACTGAACCTGATCAAGAGGGAGGTCACATACCGCCAGCGACGGCAAGGTGGGGTTGGACATGGACAACCCGGTGGTGTTCTTTGTCACCATCTTTGTTAAATACAATTTGCAGTCCATATTTGTGGACGAGCCTTCCTGGTGGAGTGTTCATGCAAGGACTGGCTCTGCTGTTCTGAGGCAGTGGGGGAGGGGGGGAGGCCCGGCGATCTGAGGAGATCGCATGGGTATCTCCCTTCCTATGTCCCCCTGGCATTAAAGGTACTGAGGCAGTGTGCGGATAAACTGCCCTGGAGGTGGGCTCTTTGGGTCGGCGGAGCTGTACCTGAGGGTCATGGCCTCGGACATTTGAAGCCCCTGTCTTTGAGGGACTGCCCTGAGAGGGTCCTCACGGAGGGGCTAGCCCTCTTGAATTCTTCTAGAATTCCAAGTAAGTTATGGGATCTCGCATGGAGGTCGTCCATGGACGACTCTATGTCCGTGCGAATCTCAAATACAGGAACCTGGGGGACAGGGACTGCCCCCGTCAGGAATGTGGTGGGACATTGGAGACCATGGACCATTTTCTGGTCCAATGTCCCTTCAACATGGAGGTTTTTACGAAGGTAGGGGGTGCCATTGGCTACCCCCGCCATCCGGCCCGACCTATGCTGAGCGAGTGTATGGTGATATTGGGGTCCGCAGGGGATTTGAGTTATCGTCACTTTATTTAGTCAGCCTAGTTGTGCTTTATTACACTTGGCACGCTCGGTGTTTGGTGTCCACTAGGGACAAAATCCTGCCTGTGCATGAGGTGGTGGGCGGTATCTTTCGGGAGTTGGTGAAGGTGCGGGGATCTGGAAAGGAGCAGGGTCGGGCCTGAGAGTGTGCCCATTTATGGAGGGGGGTTCCTCTTCCAGCCCCCTTAGGTCACGGATCTGCCCCTGCTCATGGTAGGGGCATCTATCCTTTTTCACCCCCTTAGATTTTTGTTTATGGTATATTTTTGAAATAAGGCTACAGACATGTCTGACTATCATGTTCCTTGCTCATACGTGGGTTGTAGGTATTTGTTGTTGTGATGGTGGGGTGTGTTGTGGGTTGGCGATGATCTGGACAGTAGTGGTTTCTATGGACTTATAATATCTCCTTACTGTACCATGAGCCGTTTTAAGTGGGTTTTTTTTTTTGGCAATGATCTGGGCCAAGCTTTTCTGATGGACTATAAAGACTTTCTCTTGTACCAGTGAGCCTGTTGTAAATACCTGTTCTGGTGCTATTTTTTTTTTTTTTTTCTTTATA
>JAJQKJ010000192.1:0-73611 GCA_029574335.1 Rana kukunoris
CCACAACCACCTCGGCAGGTGTGGTGTGGGCACTCTCCTCCTCCACCTCGGTGTCTTCACCACCCATGGGCTCGGGCACACGATGGCGTTGGGGGATGGGTAGGAATGGACGCTGACAGATGATGGCCCAGCTCCGTCATCTGTGGATGACACAAAGCAGACACATGTTGGTGGTCCCACACACTTGGCACATGTACCCCCCCCCCCCCCAAATGCAACACATCAAATAGGGGATAAAAAACACTTACCTGTCCTGGAGCCTTCCTCCATGGAGTCATAGCCAGGGACCCCCTCCACCTGCTCCCTCTCCAGGCAGCGAGAGACCACCTCCTCCTCCGTGGTCAGGGTGACAGGACATGGGGGACCACCACCTGTGCCCATCTCATGCCTCCTGATGGTGGCCACCTTGCCCCTGACCTTGTGCCGCAGATCATTTATTTTCTTCTGAATGTCAGAATCAGTCCGGGTGGAGTACCCCAAAATATTGACCCGGCCAGCAATGGTGTCCAGGATGCCCTGCTTCCTCTCCCGGCTGGTCTTACGGCTCTTTTTCCCATGGAGAAAATGATTAAAAGTCTCCATCGCGGATATGATCACTGAGACCTCCTGTGAATTAAAGTTCAGGTTCCTCCTCTCTCTGGGGGTAGCGGGAGCAGCCATCACAGCACAAAAGTATCTTCCCTGGGGTGGGGGGAAACGGATATACTTTTGCGCCGGAATGGCGTTTCGCCTGCGCTTTTAAGCGCCCAACGGAAGGCATTGCGCTGACGTTTCCCAGGAAGTGGTGCGACGGAAGTTGTGAGCATGCGCACAAGGGGGCGAGTGGAGCCGCACTCACTGCGCATGCTCCGTGGATGATGCGCTGAACGTAAGCCTCTCTGCTGGGCTCCCGCCCATCATTTACATATGATCACACCCACCCCACTCCCACTTGCGTTGGGTTACGCCAGCGCATTATCGTTACTCTGGCGCAAGTTTACGCGCAACTGCTATGTGAATAACAGTACTTGCGCTGAAAGGGTCGTCAGAGTAACGTAAATGAGAAGCGTTACTCCAGAGGAAAGATACTCCCATCTACCTAAATCTGGCCCTATATATTTTTTTAAAGCAAAGGCCCTACAGATTAAAATAGTCGGTGTTGCATTTTTTTTTGCACACAGTATTTGCGCAGCGATTTTTCAAACGCATTTTTGGGGGAAAAAATACACTTTTTATTATTTTAAAGCAATAAAACACACTATATTGCCCAAATTATTGATGAAATAAAAAAAGATGATCTTAGGCCGAGTACATGGATACCAAACACGACATACTTTAAAATTGCGCACAAACGCGCAGTGGCGACAAACTACAAACATTTTTAAAGGCCATTAAAAGCCTTTACAGGTTACCACATTAGATTTACAGAGGAGGTCTACTGCTAAAATTACTGCTCTTCGCGGTGATACCTCACATGCATGGTATAATTGCTGTTTACATATGACTCCAGACCGACGCTTGCGGGACAGGGGTGCTTTTTATATATATATATATATATATATTATATATATATATATATATATATATATATAGATTTATTTAGCTTTTTTTTATTTTATTTGTAAACTTTTCCTTCCATTTTATTTATTTTTTAAGGATAAAAAATATAGCGCTCGTTCAAATAAACACAATATAGGTAAAGCAGCGATAAAAAAGGTGTTAGACTACACCAAGACAATGGGCCAGATTCACGAACACTTGCGCTGGAGTATTTGGATATGCGCCGCGTAACTGTGCTGATGCGCCGACGTTTCTATGTGCCCGTACCCACCAAACTAGATGCGCCCAATAACGGCTCATTTGCGACCGGCGGAACGTTCCGACGCCAGAGTATCGTCAGCGTTTATTTTCGCTGGCCGCATCAGTCGCGCCCATTGATTTCCCCTGCAAATATGCAAATGAGGGAGATTTCCCAATTCACGAACGGATTAGCACCCATACGCTGGCTACATGCGCCGCGCGTATCTGATCCGTCCAGCGCAAAGTTATTTCTACAAAAGGCTGCTTTATCTTTACTCCAGACGGTCACGAGGTCAGCAGGAGAGCAGCTACAGCAGCGTTACCGACGATAAGAGCTAGCTGAGCACCCCCACTTGCAAGGACAACACCTCTGTGTGCCAACATGCCAGGGGCACTCGTGGTCCTAGAACTACTGATGGGTCCCCTGGAACCAAGAAGGCGGGCACGTGAGAGGATATACCGCACACGTATGAACCTCTTTGGCATGGGGATGAGGAGGTGTATCGCCTATTCAGATTCAGCCCAGATGCAATTACTTGAACTAACCACAACCCTGCAGGAGGACATCACCAGCCCAACACACCGATCACAAGCAGTGCAGCGCACTGGTGAAGGTACTGGCAACACTCCATTTCCTTGCCAGTGGATCATTCCAGCGTACAAGTGGAGTGGTGGCTGGGATGTCACAGTCCTCCATAAGCAGATGTGTGCACCAGGTTGTCCCTGCAATCCTCAGACGCATGTCCAACCAGTTCATCAGACCAACCACTGAGGAGCTGCGGCAGAAGGCAATGACAGATTTCTACAACATTGCCAGATTCCCAACGCACTGTGGGGGCCATTGATTGCACACATGTGGCCCTACAGCCCCCCAGTGCCACAGAGCACATATACCGCAATCGGAAGCATTGGCATTCCATCAACGTACAGTGATAGCCGATGCCCAACGCCTCATATGGCACGTCCGTGCCAAACACCCCCCGGGTCCAGCCATGACAGCTTCATATACCGTCAGAGCCCCATCCCAGCAGAATTTAACCAGAACATGTATGGGGACAGCTGGCTGGTTGGTGAGTGACATGGGAGTCAGGCATGACTATCCCTCCCGTCATGCACAACAGAAATCGCACATGCATGACTAACATTCTCCTGTCTTTTACCTTACAGGTGACTCTGCATATGCATTGGGACCCCCCATCTAATGACTCCTTTCCGGAACCCCCAAACCAGAGGAGAGAGAAGATACAATGAAGCACACATCAAAACCCGTGCAGTGGTGGAGCAAACATTCGGGCTCCTGAAGTCCCGTTTCCGATGCCTGGATAAGTCTGGGGGGGCCCTATTGTATTCCCCTACCTTTGTGTGGTCAGATCATCGGTGCATGTTGCATACTACATAACTTTGCTATGAAAAAAGGCCTGCATATTGACATACGTGATGACCTGACCCCCGACCCACACAGTCCCCCCCCCCTGCCAGAGGACACCCAGTCTGCTGATGGAAGAGCAGTCAGGAGGTCCTCGCCGTAGGCATCTTTGGACACTAAACCAAAAACATTAATAACACAGACAGTGCACGCGTGTACACCACTGATGTCCCTAGATCACACACACCACATGCACATCGCATTGGATTAGCCCAAGTCCAGCATGTAGGAGTTGGGAGCAGTAACGCCGCGTCAAGGCCCCAATGATGTCACTGTCCATTCACACACCTTTCACACATCATTCATTCAGCCGTGGGGTTCACTTCACCACCACGGCCGAGGGTGACACCCCTTACTTTCAGGAGTGCCACCCTCTCACATTCACACACCATTCACACTGTCCCCTGCACTCCTGACCGTGTGCAGTACAAAAATAAATTAGAAAGATCATATCCTGACCAATAAAAGAAAAATAAATCTCATAACCTGAGAAAAAATAAAATAAACTCATGACCTGAGTATGTCAAAAATAATAATATAAAACCAGCACCAAAAAAAAGGCCTCATCGGGGATGCCGGGGGCTTCTTCTGGGGGGCCCCTCTCTGGCTCCGCAGCTGCCTGGATGGAGTGGGTGGGGGGCATCTGAGGTGGCTGATCCCCAGGTGGGCCACTCCTGGCAGGTGTGGCCTGCGTGCCCTCCAAGGCCCTGGCTATCCGTCCAAGATAACTGTTGGTCTGGGCCTGCATCCGGAGCTGACGGGTCACCTGGTAATGCTGGGCCCGCCGACTCAGCCTCCCCTGCTCCCCGGATGGCAGCACTGTTACCATGGATGGCAGCAGTGTTGGCCTGGACGGCTGCAGTGAGGTGCTGGATATCCCCCTGCACCTCCCCCAAAGTGGTGACCACTGCAGCGCAGTTAGAGCTGACATCCTGCACTGCGTTGCTGATGTTGGCAACGGAGCCCAGGCTGTCAGAGACTTTCTGCAAGTGGTCCGCTATGGCCCCCATCTGTTCTGTCTGTCTGGCGTGATCCCTTGCCAACTGGTCCTGGACACCATCAGACACCCCCCTGGTCTTCTGGGTCGCCTTCCTGGGGCCAGAAGATGTATGTCCTCGGGTGGAAGGTGTCGCCCTTGAGGGCTTCCAAGGATGGGGGAGGGGACGACAGACGGGCCAGGAGAAGGGGAGGAGACCGACAAAGACCAAAGAAAAGTCCTGCTCTGCCACAGCAGGATCTTCCACAACCACCTCGGCAGGTGTGGTGTGGCCCACTCTCCTCCTCAACAACCTCTTCACCACCCAGTGGCTCGGGCACATGATGGCGTGGGGGGGATGGGGTGGAATGCAGGCTGACAGATGATGGCCCAGCTCCGTCATCTGTGGATGACACAAAGCAGACACATGTTGGTGGTCCCACACACTTGGCACATGTACCCCCCCCCCCCCCCCCAAATGCAAAACATCAAATAGGGGATTATAAAAACACTTACCTGTCCTTGTGCCTTCCTCCACGGAGTCATAGCCTGCGACCCCCTCCACCTGCTCCCTCTCCAGGCACCGAGCGACCACCTCCTCCTCTGCGGTCAGGGTGACAGGACATGGGGGACCACCACCTGTGCCCCTCTCATACCTCCTGATGGAGGCCACCTTGTCCCTCACCTTGCGCCGCAGGTCATTGATTTTTCTTTGTATGTCCCCAGCAGTCCGGGTGGAGTAGCCCAGGACATTGACCCTGGCAGCAATGGACTCCAGGATGCCCTGCTTCCTCTCCCCGGCTGGTCTTGCGGCTTTTTTTTGCCATGGAGAAATTCATTCTCCGTCTCCATAGCCGATATAATGACAGAGACCTCCTGGGTATTAAAATTGAGGTTCCTCCTCTCTCTGGGGGTAGCGGGAGCAGCCATCACAGAGCAAAAGTATCTTCCCTGGGGTGGGGGGAAACGGAACTACTTTTGCGCCGGAATGGCGTTTCCGCCAGCGCTTTTAAGCGCCCAGCGGAACGCATTGCGCTGACGTTTCCCAGGAAGTGGTGCCGACGGAAGTTGTGAGCATGCGCACAACAAGGGCGAGGGGAGCCGCACTCACTGCGCATGCTCCGTGGATGATGCGCTGAACGTAAGCCTCTGCGCGCCGGGCTCCGCCCATCATTTACATATGATCACACCCACTTCCACTTGCGTCGGGTTACGCCAGCGCATTATCGTTACTCTGGCGCAAGTTTACGCGCAACTGCTATGTGAATTACAGGAATTGCGCTGAAAGGGTCTTCAGAGTAACGTAAATGAGAAGCGTTACTCCAGAGGAAAGATACTCTCATCTACCTGAATCTGGCCCATTGTATAAAGCAAGAAAATATCACGCTAAAAATGAATTGATCAAATTGTAGTATATCAAACAACTGCAATCATGAGGGTAAGAGCGTCCTAAATAATATACAAATGGGGCCAGATTCAGGTAGATGAGAGCATCTTTGCTCTGGAGTAACGCTTCTCATTTACGTTACTCTGCCGAAATTTTAGGAGCAAGTGCTGTTATTCATGAAGCACTTGCTCCTAAAGTTGCGGCAGCGCATCGCAAATGAGCCGGCGGAATTCAAATTGGGCGGGTACGGGGCGTGTAGTATTTAAAGTGTCAATGCATCCCAGTGCGCATGCTCCAAGTTCTGTCAGTGAACGTCAATGACGTCACGTCCCCATTCATGAATGTTTTACGCAAGCGACGCGATTTTTTTTTTTTCGACGCGATGACGACGGCTATACTTAACATAGGATACTCCACTAGGGGGCTGCTTTATCTTTACGCCGCGTATCGCTTCCGGAAACGTCGTAAAGTCACTGCGTCGCGCCCGAAAACGATCGTGAATTTCCGACTCCCGCTGATTAACATATTTTTTCAGCGTTAATCAGCGGGAACGCCCCCGGCGCCATTTTTAAGTTGAAGTAACGATGCGATGGCGAAATTCAATTTCTGGTTACAGAAAACAAAAACGCCAGCTTAAAGTGACAGTTAGGCTGGCGGATCAATGGATACTCCAGCCTAACTCTTCCTGAATCTGGCCCATGGTGTGCAAAAGTCAAAAAACGTGGATTCAAATGTTCAATATCAAGTAGTTTCACAAATATGCACAGTCCACCAAAAGATTCAAAGGCCCAGATTCACAGAGCGATTATGCCTGCGCAACAAGAGATGCGCGGCGTAAGTCTAAATGTGCGCGTGCGTTTCGATGCACGGCATCCCCAGAACGAGATACGCAAAAAATCTACTTTTTTTTGTCCAGCGTAATTTCGTTAGACTGGCGCATCCGTCCGCGCAAAACTGAGCTAGACAGACCATTGATTTGCTAGTCAAATATGCTAATGAGGGACTTACGGGGATCCACAAAAGAACGTTGGGGCAGCGCAGGCTACGCAGTGTGCGCAACAGCAAAATGTCTTGTCTAGAATTAGACCATATAAAAGCTGGTCTAAAAAGAGAAAAAAAGTCTACTTGTTAGATAAAGCAACACTGTTAGTGAGGAGCTCAGCAGTCACACGTGTTGCACAACAATCTGTATGCCAACATGCCAGGGGCATCGTCGCGCATAGCTATACTACTGACTTTAGATGAGCAAAGAAGGAGGAGGGCACGGAGGATGACACGGGAGAGGATATACCGCACACGCATAGACCTGTTTGGCATGAGTGATTCTGAGGTGTATCGCATCTTCAGATTCACCCCTCATGTCATCCTGGAATTAACCACAACCCTGCAGGAGGACATCACCAGCCCAACAACGCTCACATGCAGTGCATCCACTGGTGAAGGTCATGGCAACACTCCATTTCCTTGCCAGTGGCTCTTTTCAGCGTACAAGTGGAGTGGTGGCTGGGATGTCACAATCCTCCATGAGCAGATGTGTGCACCAGGTTGTCCCTGCAATCCTCAGACGCATGGCCAACACTCCATTTCCTTGCCAGTGGCTCTTTTCAGCGTACAAGTGGAGTGGTGGCTGGGATGTCACAATCCTCCATGAGCAGATGTGTGCACCAGGTTGTCCCTGCAATCCTCAGACGCATGGCCAACCAAATCATCAAACCCACCACTGAGGACCTGCGGCTGAAGGCAATGACAGATTTCTACAGAATTGCCAGATTCCCACGCACCGTGGGGGCCATTGATTGCACACATGTGGCACTCCAGCCCCCCCAGGAGACAGAGCACATGTACCGCAATCGGAAGCATTGGCATTCCATCAACGTACAGGTGATAGTTGATGCCCAAGGCCTCATATGGCACGTCCGTGCCAAACACCCCAGATTCCAGCCATGACAGCTACATATACAATCAATGCCACATCCAAATGGAATTCGATCAGAACATGTATGGGGACACCTGGCTGGTTGGTGAGTGACATGGGTGGCAGGCATGACTGTACCCCCCCATGATGCACACATCACAAGGGGCACATGCATGACTAACATCCTCCTGTCTTTTCCCTTACAGGTGACTATGCATATCCACTGGGACCCCATCTCATGACTCCTTTCCGGAACCCCCAAACCCCAGGAGAGGAAAGATACAATCAAGCACATGCCCAAACACGTGCAGTGGTGGAGCGCACCTTTGGCCTCCTGAAGTCACGTTTCCGATGCCTGGATAAGTCTGGGGGTACCCTCTTGCATTCCCCAAACTTTGTGTGCCATATTATCGGTGCCTGTTGCATGCTGCACAACTTCGCAGTGAGAAAGGGCCTGCAGATTGACCTACGTGATGACCTGACCCCTGAACCAGACAATCCCCCCTAACCGAGGGTCCCCTGTCTTTTGAGGGAAGAGCAGCCAGGAGACAGCTCACATTGGGCATCTTTGCACGTTAAACACACACATTAATCATGGCACAGTGAGAATGCATGCATGCACACCACTGTGGTCCCTAGCACACACACCCCACATCCTCATCAAATTGGATTGGCACCAGTCCACCATGCTGGACTTGTGAGCAGCAACGCCACGCCAAGGCTCCAATTATGTCACTGTACATTCATACACCATTCACACGGACCTGGGGATCACTTCTTCCTGGTCCTGGGGAACCCTTCTCCACCAAAATTGAGGGTGACACCCCTTTTCCGGCAGGAATGTCACCCCCACATTCAAACAGCGTTCACAACCCCAAAAATAAATAAATAAATAAATAACCAGCAAAATCAAAAAATTTCCAACCAAAAAAAAAAAAAAAGGGAGGGGGAAAAAAAATGATTGCCCTTGACGTGAGCCACGCCTGGGGCGCCCCCGGCCACGGCCCTGGCTCCTCAGGGGAGACTCATGGGGGAGGGGAAAAACCGGGGAAGGAGGAGCAGCCCCTGATCTCTGCCCACCTGGCGGCCTGCCCTCCAAGGCCACGGCTATTCTGTCCAGGGCAGCACCAAGTGTTGCCATGTTGGCCTGGATAGCCTGGGTAAGGGCCCTCACATCCTGTCCAACGCCTGCTGATGTCGTCTGCAGTTCGTTTAGGCAGGTTGTGAAAGCCCGGGAGTGGGAGTCCAGGTTCCCCAGCGTATCCTTGATGGAGGACAGGCTCTCCTCCATCCGCACCAATGTCTGGCTGACCTGTCCCAGATGGCGGGTCTGGAGGAACTGGTCCCTTCTCAGAGTGGCGGGCAGGAGATCAGCCACCCCCCTGGTCTTCTGGGACGACTTCCTGCCTCCAGCTGATGCTTGTGGCCGGGGAGAAGGGGAGGCCCTTGGGAGGGGAGCCATGTTGGGGGAGGAGGGGGGGCTCCCCCTTAGGGAGGGCTGCCTGCTGCCAGCCAGAGGGGAAGAGTCCTCAAAAACCAAACGTCCAGTGCCTGACATGGACTCCTCCTCCTCATGATTCTCCTCCTCCTCAACCTCCTCCTCCCCCTGTTCAACCTCCTCCGCGGACTCCGGCCTTGTCGGGGGGGCTGCTGTCCTGCGGATGGTGCGGTCAGGCCAGATGGCCCTGCACCCTCCTGCACATCTGTGGATGATACAAAACATTCACAGGTTGGAGGATCCACACACTTGCCACATATTCCCTTTCACCCCCTCCCCCACACATGCTACACACCTGATATAAAAAAAAACTACTTACCTGGCACCACAGGCTCCGGACTTGAGTCAAAGCCGGGCAGGCCCTCAACTTCATGCAGATGAAAGGTCAGGGCCACCTCACGCTCCTCTGCTGTCAGCCTAATACGGCATGGTGGGCCCCCTCCTGTGCCCCTGGCATGGGCAAGCATTTTGGACAGCTTCTGTTTGACCAGACGCCGGAGGTCTTTAATCTTTTCGTCAATCCCAGACTGGGTCCGTGTCTCCCCCTCCCCCGCTGAATTGACCTGCTCAGTGATGAGGTCCAAAATCTCCCTCCTCCTGGCTGGGGTGGTGTTGGCACTGTCTAGGCCGTGGAGGAAACGCCCATAATCGCTAATGGCCCGGGCAAGAATTATTTTTTCCCCCACAGTAAAATTGAGTTTTCGCTTTCTCTCTGTCATACTGCAAAAAAAACTCACTCCCAGTCAACAAAAATCAGTCACAAAAACAAGCACAACCAATCAAGCAAGAACACACACAAAGAGAAAACTAACACCCAAAAAAATCACACAAGCACTCAGCAAAAAACAGTCACAAAAACAAACAGCAAAAAATCAGCAAGAAAACAAACAAACAGTCACTCAAACACTTATCAAAAAACACTTTCAAAGATCTACTAACAAACACTTGATCACACAGAACACTAATCTGACAAATACAAAACACAACGCAACGAACAACAGGACAAAAGCACTTTGTTAAATGGGAAGGGACAAAGGGATGTACTTTTGCAATGCAAGTGCGTTTGTGTCTGTCTATTTATGCTGTCTGCGTAGTCCTTAGTCCATTTCCAATTTCACTGATTGCGCCGCTCCCGAGTTGTGAGCATGCGCACAGCGGAGCGGACATGGTCTGCTTCAAGCGCGCATGCGCGAGCCGGCCGGCCCTTCATTTGCATGGGGTCACGGCTCATTTCAATGTAACCCGCCCACGTCCTTCCCAATTTGTATTACTCCGCCTTACGCCTCTGAAATAACGTTACGCATGCGCAATTTTCTGCGCAAAAGCTACGAGAATAGGGTGATTACACGGCAAAATTGCGCAAGTCTAACGTAAAGGCGGTGCGCTGCGCCGGTCCAATAATGCGCAGATGTACCTGAATCTGGGCCAAAGTTCATGTATTGGAAAGCTCCCAGTTGAGGATGATGAAAAAAACACTCCGGACACAGTGCTACAAATAGAACCTCCACCACACGTATATGTATAGCCTCTTACCAGATACGAGTAAAAAAACAGCATTCAGAGATAAACGTATAATCCTGAGAGGGCTCTCGATCACAGTCACCTGGATGAAGACAATCTCCTCGCACACTCAATGCGCATCAAAGTATGTACAGGAGTAAACAAAAGGCTCACATAGTGTGAATCGTTCATTTAATGCAAAATAAAGTAATAACAATATGCACTTACAAAAGGTTTGTAGTAAAAGCATGGATAAAATGTAGCCGGCCGGCTAGCAAACACAGCCCGTATCTTCCGGGTATGGATCGTATGCGCGGTGACGTCAGCACGTCTCCTCCCTACGTTTCGTCTCAACTGGGACGTGTTCACGGGATACAGGCGGCGTGCTGAATCACCGCATTTGTAGACCTGACGTGGAGCGCTGCCTCGATGTGAGTAACACCAAGCACTCCGCCCGCCATCTTGGAAACTGGAATCGACATATTCCATATGACAGTAGTTAGTCCGCCAATATGCGAAATTTGCCAATCAATCTAAAAACTTTAAATTATTAATAAACTACCGGCAAATAGGCTCAGTAAGTAAATAATATATATAAATAAAAATTAAAAAATTTATATTGTATGGATGAGAAGCCAAACAATCGTTCCTTATACAGACAAACATGGCAAACGCCACAATAAGAAATGCAGCACATCCTGCAGCTAGGTGGAGCTCACATCAAGTTTACTTCTCACTTACAGAAACTATATTACAACAGAGTACATAAAAAAGGAATCATGAATAATAAATAATAAATGAATAATACCGGCTAACGAAAACCGGAAGTCCTGTTAATAAACAGATACTATACTTAAAAATACAATCTGAAGGTGCAAAACCCCACATTATTAAGACTTACTATTTAATCAAAATCTAAACATGGAGAGCCCAAATTATTTGAGATGCCTCACAAGAGTAAACCTTTATGCCATTATGAGTTAGCTATAAAGCAATTTACGTCTACTTCTATATTAAGCCCTAACGGTGTAAAGCATTTTAATTCATACACCCAGGACATTTCCAACTTGGAAATGGTTCTTACTAAATGGCTACCCCTCCAGTGGGGACTAAATTTATCAATGCCTAAAAATATAGTATTTTTAGGGTCCCTTTTGTGGGTGGTAAGATAATGTTTAGACACGGAGTGTTTGGTATATCCCAACCTAATGTTATTAATGTGTTTGTTCAAACGAACTTGTAGGGGGCGTTTAGTCCTGCCTACATATTGCAAGCCGTACGGACATTGCAACAAATATACCACCCCCTTGGTGGAACATGTAATAAACGGTTTAATGGGGTAGCTTCTGGATGTCTGTGTGGAGCTAAAAGTCGTCGTTCTCCTTGAATCACAACCATTTAATGAACACACTTGGCACCTACCACATTTATAATACCCAGTGAGTCCGGATTATTTATTTTTTACCATTTTTATTGTTATCTCAGGGAATGTAAATATCCCTTATGATAGCAATAGTTAGTGACAGGTACTCCTTTTTTTTTTTAAATGGGGTCTATTAGATCCTAGATCTTTCCTCTGCCCTCAAAGCATCTGACCACACCAAGATCGGTGTGATAAAATGCTTTCCCAATTTCCCAATAGTGCGGTTTATATTCGGGGGGGGGGACATTCCCTGCCACTGAATGTAAAAGCAGTCTAGAGGCTAATTAGCCGCCAGGACTGCTTTTGCGTGAAAGCCGACCGCTGGCTGAAAAGAATGATACCAAGATGATACCTAAACCCGCAGGAATCATTCTGGTATAACCATTTAAAATCCAGCAACATACCAGTACGTTGATGGTTCTTGTTGGACATGTATTGTAATCTTTTTTTTTTCATGCAGCCTGTTGGCTGAATAAAAAAAATATTGATCGGTGGGTATGCCCACCATTAGAATACCTCCCTTCATCCACCCACTTCTAATGATGGGCATACATGCACCATTTATATATGCCGAAGCATGAGGGCATCCTCCCGCCAAAAAATGATGCCACGTACACACGGTCGGACTTTTCCACGGGCAAGCCTCCATTGGAATTTCGACCGTATGTACGCGGCATAAAAAGTTATGCCCCGTACACACGGTTAGACTTTTTCACGGGAAAGCCTCCGTAGGAATGTCAACCGTATGTAAAGTCGTAAAGCAAAATCGCTCCTCCGCCCCTAATGCCCCCATGCTTCGGCATATATGCCCCTACAGCGTTGGAGTCGCGGCTTTATATATCGTGGGAGCAAACGCTGTTGCTGTCAAGATAACTAAGTCCGCGCTGCAACTGAATGGCGTACCTGAAAACAGTAAATTACATACCTGAAAAGCAAGCATGAAAAAACCCAATAACAATAAAACTTTGCAGAATAGAATACAGTAATAAAAAGAGCAGAACAATAGAGAGAGAATAGAAAGGGAGAGAACAATAAAACGACAACTATTTTTATTTAATTTTTAATATTTTTTTGTGTTTTTATTTTTTACTTAGAAAACGCTTCCAAAACAAAATGTTAGCGATTGCAGGGATCAGGCCTCTCTCTGTGAACGCTGCAGTTATGCGTGTTGTGTTTTGTAAGTGACAGTGATCGATCAATACTGCACTTGGGTGGGTTGGCCTGGGCGAAGGGGCAAAACGCAGGTGCTAGCGGGTATCTGGGCTGATTCCGCTAAGGCCTTGTACACACGAGGTAATAAATCCGATGGGAACGGTCCGACGGACCGTTCCCATCGGATCTGTCCGCCGGATTGCTTTGATCCGATGGCTGTACACACCATCGGATCAAATTCCCCGCCGGCGGACATCGCGGTGACGTGGCGGTGACGTTGACGCCGCCACGTCACCGCCACGTGACCGCACCAGGAAGTAAACAATTCCGCGCGCATGCGTCGGATCCATTCACAGGATACGACGCATGTGCGGCAAGATATGTCCGCTGGTTTGCCGTACTAACCAGCGGACATATCTGACGGCCAGCTATCCGGCGGAAATATTTCAAAGCATGCTTTGAAATTTTTCCGCCGGATGAATCCGGCAAGAAGCGTCCGTTTGCCCCTACAGACGAGGGGATTTTTCGGCTGAAATGGTCCGTCGGACCATGTTCAGCGGAAATATCCCCTCGTGTGTACAAGGCCTCACAATGCATTTTTGGGTACCCTAAACTTCTGGGTATGCTAGTATAGATCTGATCAGATCAGGTATCGATCCGTTCAGATACTATACCACTAAGGGGGGTGTATGCTTTGCGCATGGGTGTAAGCATTACTGGCACTAATCTGGGGCTACGCAGGGCAACGCAGACCCTAACTGATGCTAAAATGTAATTGATATCACCCGCCGGGCGATCAGGGGTTAAACCTTTATTGGGTTATATACCTTTGTTAGGTAATATATGGGGGTACCTAACGCTTTATAAAAACCTGGCAGCAAACCTAAATAACTAACTGGCTAACCAGCGTCACCAGTGACACTTATACAGTGATCACTGGTGAAAGGGTTAACTCTAGGGGCAATCAGGGGTTAAAAACTTTATTCAAAAAATTTATGGAGGTACCTAACGCTATAAAAACCTGGCGGGCGAACCTCAAAAAATAACTAGTGTAGCGGAGAGCAATATTAAACTCCACGATCTCCGCTGGTAACTAGGGTAAATCCACAGTCAGCATTGACAAGTAAGGCAATGTCCCAAATCTCCCCAGTAACCGGACAACACACAGCTCTGAGAGTCAACTGACTTTTTATTCACAGGCTTCCATATTTATAGAATTCCCCATGCAAGGGGTTTCCAAACAGCCAAATAGATTTAACAGGGGTAATACAGGGAGGACCAGATGGGGAACTTAACAGTTTGGATAATTCTCCCATCAGGCATTGCTGCACAAGGGAAAAGTCGGTTGATAGCTGGGGTCTGGGGTTATGTGTTGTGGGAGTTCGGTTTAAAATTGCCGAACACTGATTGGGCAACATAAAACTAAGTACTGAATGCTAGTGGCTTACGGCTGCCAGCATATGAATTACTATGCCCACATAAGACCCAGCAGAATACATAGCATATAATACAGACAACCTTTTGACATGTAACGTCCAGCGTTCCAGAAGTGGCTAGGTTGCCACAATGCTCCCCCAGAACCAAGCCGGCATACACAGTCTGATCCCAACGGATCGGCTTGGGGATGTCCGGGGAAGTACTCACAGATCACTTTTCAAGTTCAGTTTGTCTAGATAACCAGTCGGCGTTACCGTTTTGGTAGTGGATTGTAAAGTCAAACGGCTGCAGCGCCAAACTCCAGCGGAGCAGCCGGGCATTGTCTCCCGCCACACGGTTTAGCCACACCAACGAGTTGTGATCTGTGAGTAGCGAAAAAGGTTGTCCATACAAATACAGCTGCAACTTTTTGAGGGCCCACACCACGGCCAGGCATTCCTTCTCAATAGTGGCGTAGCTTACTTCTCGTGGCAATAACTTTCGACTCGGGTAAGCTACGGGGTGTTCTCCGCCATCGGCTCCCACTTGGCTCAGCACTGCTCCCAATCCAAACATTGAAGCGTCGGAGCCTTAGAGTGTGTCGGTGGAACCGTGGTGCGAGCCTGTTGCCGTGTGGTCACTGGATGGGCTTCCTGGTATGGGGCCTGGGGTACAAAAGCAGAGGTCATCTGACCCAAGTCATTTCCCAGCATAACATCTGCTGGTAAATTTTGCATGAGGCCCACTTCTACCGCCCCCCCTCCCACACCCCAATCCAAATGTACTTTGGCAGTGGGTAGTCGGTACACTGCTCCCCCTGCCACTCGTACTGCCACGGATCCACCAGTGTGTGCCGAGTCAGGGACCAAATGGGTGCTATCAAGGTTAAAGTAGCTCCTGAATCCCGAAGCCCCTGGACTTCTTTTCCCTCCAAGGTCACCAGCTGTCGATGATGCTGCCGGTTATCCGTGGCTCGGACTGTCATCACCTCATGCAAGATTCCCAGGGGTTCTTCCGCTGGAATGCTCAACATCTCTTGAGTGGCCAGCTCCCGTTGATAATGATGGGCAGCAGCCCTTGGTGCCGGGTTCGGTCGGCCTTGGTTCCAGGCAGGTCTGCCCGGGTTTTGGGTGCACTCGCGTGCCATATGTCCCCACTGTTTGCAGGTGTGGCATTGGTGTGTTGGCACGTCCGTTATATCTGGAGGGTGGTGGTAAAGTCCCTTGGAATTGACGAAAAGGGGAGGCTGTGAGAGCGGGGGTTGGTAGAGTACTGGGTGGTCCCGTGGGTCGAGGATAACTCTTGGTTAGGGGCCCATGATGTCTCCTCGCATCAAAATGCTGGGCAGCAGCCCTTGGTGCCGGGTTCGGTCGGCCTTGGTTCCAGGCAGGTCTGCCCGGTTTTGGGTGCACTCGCGTGCCATATGTCCCCACTGTTTGCAGGTGTGGCATTGGATGTTGGCACGTCTGTTATATCTAGAGGGTGGTGGTAAAGTCCTTTGGGATGGACGAAAAGGGGAGGCTGTGAGAGCGGGGGTTGGTAGAGTACTAGTTGGTCCCGTGGGTCGAGGATAACTCTTGGTTAGAGGCCCATGATGTCTCCTCGCATTAAAATGCTGATCCGCTAATCGAGCCGCTTCGGTTAGGGTGAGAGGTTTCCTGTCTCGCACCCATTCTTGTGCCTCTGGGGACAAACCATTGAAGAATTGCTCCAACAGCATTAACTGTCTCAATTCCTCCATAGTAGTGGCTTGGCTGGCTTGTATCCACCCTTGGGAAGCTTGGTCCAGCTTGTGTGCCCATTCAGCATGTGAATCCTTCTCTGGTTTGCGCAGGTTTCTAAACTTGCGCCGGTATGCCTCTGGAGTAATGGCGTATCTCTCTAATATCGCTCGCTTCACTTTATCATAATCCTTGCTGTCCTCACTGGGTACAGCGCGATATGCTTCTGCTGCCCGACCTGCCAGCTTGCCTGCTAGCAATGGGACCCATACTGTCCGTTCCAAGTCATGTAAATCACACAGTCTCTCAAAATCCTGTAAATACCCATCAATCTCATCCTTCTCCTCGCAAAACATTTTAAAGGCATGATAGGGAATTTTGGGTTTTACCTGGTTGTAGAGTGACCCAGTAGTGGATTCTGCTCGAGACTGTGTATACTGCGGACTGTGTGCCATCACGTACTCCTGCACATTCGCCATTACCATATGCAGCATGGCATCTGATATAGGCTGTGGCAAAAATTCCAGCCTGGTCCTCATTTCTCTCTGGTAGAGGGTTTCTTCCATGGCTGCTGGTGGTGTAGCGCTGCGGGCTCTGTCTCCCTCCATCAGCTCGGCAGTTAGTACAGCTTTGGATTTGTTGCTGGCTACCTTACCCCTGGCTTCTAGCAGTTCCTTTAATGTCTGCCGCTTTAGCCTAGAATAATCCGTCTCCATTTACATCGGTAGTTCACATTGCACGAATTGCGCTTATCGGCTGTAAGGTTGGATCCCACCGCTGCCACCAAATGTAGCGGAGAGCAATATTAAACTCCACGATCTCCGCTGGTAACTAGGGTAAATCCACAGTCAGCATTGACAAGTAAGGCAATGTCCCAAATCTCCCCAGTAACCGGACAACACACAGCTCTGAGAGTCAACTGACTTTTTATTCACAGGCTTCCATATTTATAGAATTCCCCATGCAAGGGGTTTCCAAACAGCCAAATAGATTTAACAGGGGTAATACAGGGAGGACCAGATGGGGAACTTAACAGTTTGGATAATTCTCCCATCAGGCATTGCTGCACAAGGGAAAAGTCGGTTGATAGCTGGGGTCTGGGGTTATGTGTTGTGGGAGTTCGGTTTAAAATTGCCGAACACTGATTGGGCAACATAAAACTAAGTACTGAATGCTAGTGGCTTACGGCTGCCAGCATATGAATTACTATGCCCACATAAGACCCAGCAGAATACATAGCATATAATACAGACAACCTTTTGACATGTAACGTCCAGCGTTCCAGAAGTGGCTAGGTTTGCCACAACTAGCTACCTAGCCGCACCAGCAACACTAATACAGCGAACAGCAAAATGATCGCTTAGTGACGCTGGCAATAGGGGGTGAAAGGGTTAACTCTAGGGGCAATCGGGTTAAAACCTTTATTAGAAAATGTATGGGGGTACCTAACGCTATAAAAACCTGGCGGGCGAACCTCAAAAAATAACTAGCTACCAAGCGGCACCAGCGACACTAATACAGCGATCAGAAAAATTATCGATTAGTGACGCTGGCAATAGGGGGTGAAAGGGTTAACTAGGGCGGTGATCAAGGGGTTAAACCTTTATTGGGGTGGTAGGGGGCTACCCTGGACCTAACACTAACTGCCTGTCACACTAACTGTCACACTGACACTAAATGCAGTGATCAGTAAATAAATGATCACTGCTATTAGTGACACTGTGACAAGGGGCTGGGGGGGTGATCGGGGGGGTGACTGGGGGGGATTTGTGTGCCTATGTGTAGTGTGTCAGTGTAGTTTTGTGCAACTCACTGTTCTGATGTCTCCTCTCCTCTCGCCGACGAAAATACCGACGGGAGGAGAGATGACATCACTTCCTCCTTGCCTGTGTTTACAGTTCAGGCAGAGGAGGAAGCTGATTCGCTGGGAACGATAGCGAGGGGGTGGCTAGAAACAAATAGCCGCCCCCTCATCTCGGATCGCTCCCAGACTATATACGACCGCCGCATGTAGCGGGGGGCTCCCGATCGGACCCCCAGCCCGCAGAAAGGCAGAAAGGCAGGGACGTGCCAGTACGTCCATCTGCCTGTACGTGCCATTCTGTGGACGTACATTTACATGCGGCGGTCGTTAAGTGGTTAAAGACTACATCACCAGATATAAGCAAATTAAGTGAACATTGGAGAAGGGATATTCCAAACTTGGTGGAAGAGAATTGGGAGGAATTATGAAGGTTCCCACTTCAGATATTGATATCACTCAAATTAATACAAATTAATACAATTTAAAATAATACTGTTAAGACCTGCAGTGGTTAGGGTACTGCGGCCTTCTTTCCGTCTCCCAAGATGATTCTTCCGAATGGTTAGTGTTCCCCATCCCCAAGCATGAGCCAAGACTTCATGAAGGGTGTCCAGATATAGAATGACTTTATTGAGAGACAGGTTACTTATATACAGCAAAAGAAAAACTTGATGTAATCAGATATACAATTACATCCTCCTCCCACATCACAAGTAACAATGGGGTTACTAACGAGACCCCTTTCAAGAGACCTATTGTAGGACACAGACGGCTGTCTCCGGTAGAATCCACATGAGGTAATTACTGGTCCTTTGCCCAGACAAGGTGATTTAGAACTTCTCACCTGCTAAACAATAGAACTTCACACAATGAACACTTCTTGAAAGACAGACTACAGATCATTTACATGACACATTGAGATATTGAGATCAGTTTAAGGAATAAACCAATTATCTCCAGGTAGAGAGCACCCTAATTTTCCCAACGTTAGAACACCCCTCTTCCACACAAGGTCTACCTGCCATTACATATCTCCTGATAGCCCCGATCTGGGGGGCCAACATATCCAAATTTCACCCAGATCGGTCCAGGGGTTCTTAAAAGACAAACAGAGTCTGAGAAAATCCAGAATAAAGTCTATTTTCTTCACAATACTCCCCCTTAGTTCCATGGGTCGGCATACCCGCCTAGACCCTGCCGGGTTGGCTAGGGGATGTCCGGGTCAAAATTATACTTCCAAGTCGGTTTGGCGGGAAAGCCCATCCGCATTACCGTTCTGCTTGCCCGGGCGGTATTGCAGTGTAAAATTGTAAGGCTGCAAAGCAAGACTCCAGCGCAGCAACCGGGGATTGTCTCCAGAGACTCGGTTGAGCCAGATGAGGGGGTTGTGGTCAGTGAGTAGGGTAAATGCACGGCCATAAAGGTATGGTTGTAGCTTCTTTAAGGCCCAAACTAGAGCAAGGCATTCTTTTTCCACGGTGGCATAGCTGACCTCCCGAGGTAATAACTTGCGGCTGAGGTATGCCACTGGGTGCTCCATGCCGTCTTCCCCCACTTGGCTTAGTACGGCTCCCAGCCCAAACATGGAGGCATCTGTATGAACGAGAAATGTTTTGTTAGGGTCTGGTGCCGCCAATACTGGAGCTTCGCTCAAAGCCGTCTTAAGTCTCTGGAACGCTGTTGCACACTCCGGGGACCAGGCTACCTGCTTGGGTAGGGACTTTTTGGTCAGGTCGGTGAGGGGCTTTGCTAGGGTGCTATACTCCGGGACAAACTTTCTATAATACCCTGCGGTGCCTAGGAATGCCAATACCTGCGTCTTGGTGCGGGGCTGGGGCCAATTGGCTATGGCCTCTACTTTTGCGGGTTCGGGGCGCTGTTTCCCAGACCCTACTCTATGCCCTAGGTATTGAACCTCTGCCATGCCCACATGGCATTTCTCAGGTTTCAGGGTGAGGCCGGCTTCTTGTAACCTCCCAAATACCAAAGCCAAGTGCGTCAAGTGCTCCTCCCAGGTGCTGCTATAGATGGCAATATCATCTAGGTAGGCACATGCGAAGTCCTGCATTCCCTCCAGAAGTTGGTCCGCCATCCGTTGAAATGTAGCCGGGCATTTTTCATCCCAAAAGGCATAACCCGAAATTGGTATAGCCCGAATGGGGTGACAAATGCCGACTTAAGGATGGCGGCCGAGTCTAGCGGAATTTGCCAATACCCTTTGCACAGGTCCAGGGTAGTTAGGAAGTGACCACTGGCCATGCGATCGAGCAATTCGTCGATCCGTGGCATGGGGTATGCGTCAGTGATAGTCCGGTCGTTCAGTTTCCGGTAATCAATACAGAAACGAGTCGTTCCGTCTCGCTTCGGTACTAAAAACTACCGGGGACGCCCAGGGACTTTGGAAGGCTCAATAATTCCTAACTCCAACATTTCTTGGATTTCTTTCCACATGCTGGTCCGTACTGCTGCCGGAATACGGTACGGCTGCTGCCTTAATGGGGTCTCCCCCTGCGTTTCCAACCGGTGTACTGCGGAGGAGGTGTACCCAGGTCGGACCGAGAACAGCCCATCGTGTTCCTGCAGCAGTTGTTTTGCGTCCGTCTGCTGTGTGAGATTTAGTTTCTCCCCTAACCCAACTTGCTCTAGGGTACCTTGGTTAGCTGCCAGCAGGTCGGGTAAGGGGAGTCCTTCAGTATCGTCAGTGGACGGGGCACAGATAGCGGCCACGTCCTCGGAGCGCTCGTAGTACGGTTTCAACATGTTCACATGAAAGGCTCGTCTGATCCTTTCATCCGAACATTTGGCCACAATATAGGTGGTGTCGCTAATCCGTTCCACCACTTTAAAAAGTCCCTGCCACGCTGCCTGTAGCTTGTCCTTTTTGGATGGTCGGAGGGCTAAAACTTTTTGCCCTACTTCCAGGTTCCTATCGCGTGCTCCCCGGTCATACCATTGTTTCTGTCGTTTCTGGGCTGCCTGTAGGCTCTCCCGAACTGATTCGGTCAGTGCACGCAGGCGGTCCCGGAATTCCAGCACGTACGGCAAAACCGGGATCCCTTCCTCTCCTGTGTTGCCCTCCCAGTGCTCCCGTATGAGGTCCAGGGGTCCCCGGACTTTTCTCCCGTATAGGAGTTCGAAGGGGGAGAACCCGGTCGACGCCTGGGGCACTTCCCGGTAGGCAAACAGGAGATGGGGTAGAAATTTCTCCCACTGATCGCAGGACTCTGTGAACGCTGTGAGCATCTGCTTAAGCGTGCCGTTGAATCGTTCACAGAGGCCGTTGGTCTGGGGGTGGTAGGGGGAGCTAAATAACGGTTTCACCCCACAGCTCTGCCATAACTGTTGAGTGACAGTTGCCGTGAACTGGGTTCCCTGATCTGAGAGTATTTCCCGGGGGAATCCTACTCGAGAAAAGATCCTGACTAGAGCCTCTGCTACTGTCTCCGCCTCAATGTTGGAGAGTGCCACAGCCTCAGGGTACCTGGTTGCATAGTCCACCACCGTGAGGATGTAGCGCCTTCCAGAGGCGCTGGGTTTGTTGAGGGGCCCTATCAGGTCTACTGCCACTCTGTAGAATGGTTCCTCTATTATAGGTAGGGACCGTAACTTGGCCTTGGGGTGGTCCCCCCGTTTCCCTATCCGTTGACATGTGTCGCATGTCCTGCAGTACGTCTGCAAGTCTTTTGATATCCCTGGCCAGAAGAACGTCTGGGTAAGGTGGTCCTTAGTTTTCTTGATATCCAGATGTCCGGCTAGAGGGATATCATGACTGAGCTTTAGAAGCTCTGCCCTGTATTTGCGGGGTACAACTAGTTGTCTTTTTATAACTTGGGCTGCCCCACTTCCCACTCCCCCTGTGACTCTATATAGCAGTCCCTTGTCCCAGTGGAAGCCCTCTTGGGCATTACCTTCCTTAGGGGTACCTACGGCCTTCCTGTAACCTGCTAAGGTGGGATCTGACTGCTGGGCTTGGCCAAAGTCTTGTGGAGTGCCCCAGAAGGGGATAGGGTCAGGGCATACTACGGGGTTTTCGGTTCCTACCTGGGGTTCCTCAGAGTGCGTCTGTCCAGCTCGGCGTGCTTGCGTCCTGGTAGTCACAGGGCAGGTTCCAGCGGGATCTGGGGTAAGCAGCTGTGAAGTTAGGCACCCCAAATCGTTCCCCAACAATACTTCCGCAGGTAGGCCCGACATAATGCCTACTTCCATCTGCTTGGCTCCGGTGCCCCAATTTAGCTGCACTTGGGCTGTGGGTAGTTTGTGGATGGTGCCTCCTGCCACTCTTACTGCAACAGTCCTGTTGGTGCGCGCCTTCGCAGATACGGTGTGAGGTTGCACCAGAGTGAGGGTGGCCCCAGAGTCTCGTAGTGCCTCAGCCTCCTTTCCATCTACTGTGACCCATTGTCTGTGGTGCACCCGGTTGTCCCCTCGGTTTGTGCTAGGTTCACCTCATGTAGTACGGTCCATTGCTCAGCTTCAGGGCTGTGGTCTTCCAGCGGTTCATGCTGATAGTGATGGGCGGCTGCCCTTGGTGGTGGTGGCCGCTCCCAATTGCCTCTGCTCCGCTGAGGGCAATGTATCTTGTAGTGCCCTGGCCGATTGCATTGGTGACATACCAATGGCAGTTTCTGGTTAAAATTAGGTGGTGTAGTGGGTGGTCCTGCGATCGGTCGGTGGTAGGTCACAGGACTAGGCGTTGGGGTGCTGGACCTTACCAGGGGGCGGTTTCCACTAGTCTCTCCTCTTCTTCCCTCGTGATGCTCGTCTGCCAGCTTGGCCGCTTCCTCGATTGTGGCCGGCTTCCTGTCCCTGACCCAGTCCTTGGTGTCTGCAGGTGTGTGGTCAAAAAATTGTTCTAGCAAGAAGAGTTGTAGCACCTCCTCTAGCGTCGCGGCTTGGCAGCCTTGTATCCAGTTTTGGGCCGCCCGATACGTCCTAAAAGCCCATTCGGTGTAGGAGTCTCGGCCCCCTTTACGTAATGCCCAAAACTTTTTCCTGTAAGTCTCTGGGGTCACGGCATACCTGGCTAGCAGAATGTCCTTTACACTGGCGTAGGCGTGTATGGCTGTGTCAGGAACTGCTCGGTATGCCTCTGCTGCTCGGCCCGTGAGTTTGCTGCTTAGAATCGCGGCCCATTGCTCTGATTCCAGACCCTACAAAGCACATTGACGCTCAAAGTCTTGTAGGTATGCGTCAATTTCCATTTCTCCATCCGAAAAACTTTTAAACGCAGCATAGTTAATCTTTCTCCGCTGCCCTCCATTTATAGACCCGGCTGGGGAAGCGGTGTCTCCTTGGTTTACGCTTGCCTGTTGTGCTCTGCGTTCTGCGCTCACCTGCTCCAGGACTTGCGTCACCATCTCTGGTGTGGGATTTGGCCCATATAGGTTTAGCCTCCACATCACCTTCTGTTGGAACTCGGCTTCCTCCTGGCTGACATTCGCCATGCTGCTGGTTTGGTCGCCCTCCATTAGTTCTGCTATGAGGGTAGCTTTCTTTTTGTTGCTTGTCACCTGGCCTTGGGCTTCCAGCAGATCCTTTAGCGTAGACCTCTTTAGTCTCTCGTAATGCTGGGCCATTCACTTGTTGTCTTTATGCGTCCCATTCAACCCCGCTGCTTGCCACCAGTTGTTAAGACCTGCAGTGGTTAGGGTACTGCGGCCTTCTTTCCGTCTCCCAAGATGATTCTTCCGAATGGTTAGTGTTCCCCATCCCCAAGCATGAGCCAAGACTTCATGAAGGGTGTCCAGATATAGAATGACTTTATTGAGAGACAGGTTACTTATATACAGCAAAAGAAAAACTTGATGTAATCAGATATACAATTACATCCTCCTCCCACATCACAAGTAACAATGGGGTTACTAACGAGACCCCTTTCAAGAGACCTATTGTAGGACACAGGCGGCTGTCTCCGGTAGAATCCACATGAGGTAATTACTGGTCCTTTGCCCAGACAAGGTGATTTAAAAACTTCTCACCTGCTAAACAATAGAACTTCACACAATGAACACTTCTTGAAAGACAGACTACAGATCATTTACATGACACATTGAGATATTGAGATCAGTTTAAGGAATAAACCAATTATCTCCAGGTAGAGAGCACCCTAATTTTCCCAACGTTAGAACACCCCTCTTCCACACAAGGTCTACCTGCCATTACATATCTCCTGATAGCCCCGATCTGGGGGGCCAACATATCCAAATTTCACCCAGATCGGTCCAGGGGTTCTTAAAAGACAAACAGAGTCTGAGAAAATCCAGAATAAAGTCTATTTTCTTCACAAATACATAGAAGCCACTATACACCATATAAGCTATATAAGATCTCTCCATTAAATCCCCAGAACTGTTGGAGATGTGCAGATATTCCAGGAAATGTTATGCAAATATTCTGGTTATGCCCAAAGATAGTGGAGTTCTGGAGAGAGGTCTTGAGAATAATTGCTATAGTGACATCAATAGCTGTGAAACAGGAGGCGGAGATATGCCTGCTAGGACTGATAGGGAAGAATATTGTCTCGGTAGGTAGAAGAACACAGGTGGGCCTATTACTATTTTATACTAGAAAGACGATAGAATTGGAAAAAAGTAGAAGCCCCCTTGATAGCACACTGGAAAAATGTAGCCATTGTATAGGCAGACATATTGTAATAGAGGACATAAGAGAGAATATGGGAAAGTTGAATAGAAAATCCTATGACAGCTTCAGGATAAATGAGGGGAGGTAAGCCACACCATTGGATTACAGGAGGGAGAGCAATGTACAAAAGGTATATGTTAGGTGAATGGAATGTTAAGTAGAATTTTTATGGAGGCTCGAGAAGAGAGCAGATAAATGTAAAGTATAAAAAAGGTTAAATGTGAAATGTATATGTATGTATATATTTCTTTCTTGTATGAAAGAAAATGGAAAATTAATAAAGAGATTTTTTTTTTTTAAAAAGAACGTTGGGTGAGGACGCATCACCACCCTGTCATCATGAATAATCATATACAGTTCTTGACATGAAAGAGCCGACAATTCCAATACCATCCTTGCTGAGGATATGGCTACGAGAAAAAAATGTTTCTTTGTCAAAAGACTTAAAACGCATTATGTAATGGTTCAAAGGGTAGTTTCTGTAAAACAGACAATTCCAAATTCATATCCCATGGTCACACAGGAGATTTAACCGGCGGATTCAAGCGCAGTGCTCCTTGAACAAAGGCCCGGACTAGGGAATGAGAGTCAATCGGGTTTTGAAAGAATACCGACAAGGCTGCGATTTGGCCCTTGATAGTGCTCAAGGCCAACTTCATGTTTAAGCCCAACTGAAGAAAGGTAGAATCCTATTAATGACATACTTCCTAGGATGCCATCTTCTGGGTTCACACCAGGAAACATATGCCTTCCAGATTCTGTAGTAGATGAGCCTGGAGGCCGGCTTCCTAGCATTAACCAGAGTGGATAGGACTGGACCTGAGAGCCCACGTTTTCTCAGACTGTGGGTCTCAACAGCCAAACCGTCAAATTTTGACTTTGTAAGGCAGGATGGAATTTTGGTCCCTGCGATAGTAGGTCTGAGCGAAGTGGGAGAACCCAAGGTCTTCCTTTTGCTATCCTAACGATTTCTGCGTACCAGGGTCTCCTGGGCCAATCCGGGGCGACCAAAATCACTGGCTTTCCTTCCCTCTTGACTCTCTGAAGGAGTCGTGGGAGAAGCGGAACCCGAGGGAATGCATAAATCAGAGAATATCGATCCCACGAAATTGTCAGGGCATTCGACCCTTGAGCAAAGGGATCTCTTGTCCTCGACACAAAATTGTCCAGTTTTTTGTTGAACCTGGAAGGCAACAGGTCCACATCTAGGGTACCCCATTTATGACATATGATCTGAAATATCTTGGGGTGTAGAGACCACCTGGAACGTTCGTGGTGTACACGATCCGTTGAAACGTACTATGGTTAGATCTTGTTTAAAAAAAGTTCCTCCCTGCACTTGTGGGATTTCAGGAGACCCACCTTACGAAGGAATTGGTTGGCTGCCTCAGGTTTTCTTGGGTGGGAAAGCATACCACTCCACTCACACCTCCTATTCCCGGGGGGTGAGTGTGCTGGTACACAAGTCCTTGGCCTACCAGGTAATAGACGCCGCAGTGGATCCCCTTGGGAGATATGTTTTTTTTATATTGTAAAGTCTTTACTGTAACATTGATAATTGCTTTTGTGTATGGAACCCCTCTGTAACGGAATGATCCGTGACAACCAAAGACTTTGGAAGGATGAGAGATTCTCCTGTGCCAGCGGCACTAATAACTCCTGGGTCTAAGTCCACCCTGTGCCCTTTTTGGGTGTAGGGTGGCTAATAGGATCATAATTCATGTATTACATGAGATGAGACATTAATGATAATTCATGTTTGCAGGATGTCTTGAGATATCACAAGGTGTTGGCTATTCAATGTGGGCACACATGCTTTTGAAAGGTGTTAATTGCATCTACTCCTAGACATTACATTGTCCAACATTATGTGGGAGCTGTGGACCTTCCGTCCCTGGGCACACAGGTGCGTGAGGAGCTGGAGGCTCCACTCACTCTTGGCGAGTTGGGGGAGGTGGCCGCCTCCTTTCCCACATGCAAGGCCCCAGGGGATGATGGGATCCCCATGGAGGTGTACACTCAATATGGTGAGGTGATTTTGCCCAGACTGCTGGAAGTCCTTAACTCCTCGTTCAAGTCAGGGAACCTGCCCCCATCCATGACAAGAGCTAATATTATCCTTTTACTAAAATCAGTGTGATGGTTTGGATCTGTCTTGCCTGATGGATGGCTGGTTTTCGCCATATTTTGGAGAGACAGACACATTGATTGCACAGCTGTGTGGTCAGCTTTTTAAGTCTGACCTGAACAGCATTCAGGGCACACCCTCCCGAGGAGACCAGGTCTGGAAGGGAGAACCCTGAGAGTGCAGGTGTGCACTAAATTAGCTGGAGAAGCTAGAGAAGCTGGAGAGTGCAGGCTGCACTATAATACCCAGAGGCCTGAGTCTGAGGTGGCTGACAGGAGTGAGTCTGGGGTGGCTGACAGGAGTCAGGAAGGCTTCACGAGGGAGCCTGAGCAGTGTGGTGCTACTGCTAAAGGTAGCTAGGTGGCTCGGTATTTTCCGTTATACGTGTAAGCCAGGAGGCTGAAGGTACCATTTTGTATGGACTGTGAAAACCCTTGTATATTTTTCTGTTGGATGCAATAAAACCGTGTTTTTTTGCTATTTCTGCTTGAAGACCAGTGACTCTGCAACTCTACATTTATCGCTAATTTTGCGACTTTATCACATCAGGCAATGATCCCTTGGATCCGGGTTCCTATAAGCCCATTTCGCTACTAGCCAAAGTACTGGCCATGAGGTTAAATAAGGTTATTCTGTCCATTATCCATCCAGACCAGGCGGGGTTTATGCCGCGCAATTCCACCACGACCAACCTGAGGTGATTATATTTGTACTCTGAGCCTCTTGGTGGAAAAGGGAAAAGAACAGCTGTGAAATAAAGGTGACCTGAGGTGTGCCGTAGTCACGGGGTCAGTATGCCTAAAAGTGGGCATACCCGAGAAGATATGTGAAATAAGGTGAAAGAGAAACAGAAAATAGACAATAAGAAGGGACAGGGAGGGTGGGAGAAATGCGAGAAACGCTGACAGCCTAAAGCGGGTGTAGGGGCTGGTATATGTGCCCGAGGCTCCTCCTACAAATGTAGGCGGGCCTGCGTCCCACCTCCCAACTTGTACTCGGAGCCTCTTGGTGGAAAAGGGAAAAGAACAGCTGTAAAATAAAGGTGACCTGAGGTGTGCCGTAGTCACGGGGTCAGTATGCCTAAAAGGGGGCAAAAAACAAGACACTAGGACAAATGTAAATGCAAGGATAATTTATTGATCACCACAATCAATCAGCCAGATGAGCAATGGATACATTTGGAGACATTGATGAGGATAAGTGAAGAACTTCCCTGCTATCCTGGAAGGGTGAGACCAAAGAATTTTGGGATTCCTGGAGATGTCGCCGGATGTGTCTTACATGAACCATACCAGGCTGAGGATCTATCTTTTGCCCATTTGACATACTACCACCAGTCAGTGTGTCCACCAAATCCGGTAAGAGTGTCTAATTCTCCTGATTACCCTGGAATGTATGTTTGATCCTCTGCTCTTCTCCATTGGACGGTCAGCTCCCACCGTGAATGCCCTCACCGGACTCTTTTTAGAATTACATTGCTAATATCACCTGGACTTACTTTTAGGCTCTAAGGTGTCCCACCTTCACCCAGTGGCGTAACCAGAGTTATGGGCGCCCGGGGCAGAATTTTTTTTGCATGTAAGGGGTAAATTATTGCAGGATTAATCATTTAACCCCTTACTGTAAGGGATTAACAGACTGACCCCCCCCCCCACAACCACAGATCCCCCATCATAGACTGAACCCCCCCCACAACCACAGATCCCCCATCATAGACTGAACCCCCCCCCCACAATCACAGATCCCCCATCACAGACTGACCCCCCCACAATCACAGATCCCCCATCACAGACTGACCCCCTAAATAACAGACCTCTCATCACAGATGGATCCCCCCAATCACAGATAGACCCCCCACAATCACAGACCCCCTATTTAACAGACCTCAGACAGTAACCCCCACCATAGTGCAGACCTCAGACAGTAACCCCCAGTAGTGCAGACCTCAGACAGTAACCCCCACAATAGTGCAGACCTCAGACAGTAACCCCCACAATAGTGCAGACCTCAGACAGTAACCCCCATAATAGTGCAGACCTCAGACAGTAACCCCCATAATAGTGCAGACCTCAGACAGTAACCCCCAATAGTGCAGACCTCAGACATTAACCCCCAATAGTGCAGACCTCAGACAGTAACCCCCAATAGTGCAGACCTCAGACAATAACCCCCAGTAGTGCAGACCTCAGACAGTAACCCCCCTATAATAGTGCAGACCTCAGACATTAACCCCCAGTAGTGCAGACCTCAGACATTAACCCCCAGTAGTGCAGACCTCAGACAGTAACCCCCAATAGTGCAGACCTCAGACATTAACCCCCAGTAGTGCAGACCTCAGACAGTAACCCCCAATAGTGCAGACCTCAGACATTAACCCCCAATAGTGCAGACCTCAGACATTAACCCCCAATAGTGCAGACCTCAGACAGTAACCCCCAATAGTGCAGACCTCAGACAGTAACCCCCCATAATAGTGCAGACCTCAGACATTAACCCCCAGTAGTGCAGACCTCAGACATTAACCCCCAATAGTGCAGACCTCAGACATTAACCCCCAATAGTGCAGACCTCAGACATTAACCCCCAGTAGTGCAGACCTCAGACATTAACCCCCAGTAGTGCAGACCTCAGACATTAACCCCCAGTAGTGCAGACCTCAGACATTAACCCCCCAGTAACCCCCAATAGTTAACCACCCAACAGCAGACCTCAGACAGTAACCCCCAATAGTCACATTAATACCCCCATAGCAGACCTCAGACATTAACCCCCAATAGTGCAGACCTCAGACATTAACCCCCAATAGTGCATTACCCCCAATAGACCTCAGACATTAATCCCCAATAGTAACCCCCAATAGTGCAGACCTCAGACATTAACCCCCCATAATAGTGCAGACCTCAGACATTAACCCCCAGTAGTGCAGACCTCAGACATTACCCCCAATAGTGCAGACCTCAGACATTAATCCCCAATAGTGCAGACCTCAGACAGTAACCCCCATAATAGTGCAGACCTCAGACAGTAACCCCCATAATAGTGCAGACCTCAGACAGTAACCCCCATAATAGTGCAGACCTCAGACAGTAACCCCCATAATAGTGCAGACCTCAGACAGTAACCCCCATAATAGTGCAGACCTCAGACATTAACCCCCAATAGTGCAGACCTCAGACATTAACCCCCAGTAGTGCAGACCTCAGACAGTAACCCCCATAATAGTGCAGACCTCAGACAGTAACCCCCATAATAGTGCAAACCTCAGACAGTAACCCCCATAATAGTGCAGACCTCAGACAGTAACCCCCAATAGTGCAGACCTCAGACAGTTAACCCCCAATAGTGCAGACCTCAGACAGTAACCCCCCATAATAGTGCAGACCTCAGACATTAACCCCCAGTAGTGCAGACCTCAGACATTAACCCCCAATAGTGCAGACCTCAGACATTAACCCCCAATAGTGCAGACCTCAGACATTAACCCCCAGTAGTGCAGACCTCAGACATTAACCCCCAGTAGTGCAGACCTCAGACAGTAACCCCCAATAGTGCAGACCTCAGACAGTAACCCCCAGTAGTGCAGACCTCAGACAGTAACCCCCAATAGTGCAGACCTCAGACATTAACCCCCAGTAGTGCAGACCTCAGACATTAACCCCCAGTAGTGCAGACCTCAGACATTAACCCCCAGTAGTGCAGACCTCAGACAATAACCCCAGTAGTGCAGACCTCAGACAATGTAGTGCAGACCTCAGACAATAACCCCCAGTAGTGCAGACCTCAGACAGTAACCCCCAGTAGTGCAGACCTCAGACCTCAGACAGCGGCGTGTGTGGTTTCCCTCAAGCGTGGGCTCCTCCTCCTCTGTGGGTGTGAACAGAGAGGAGGGCCGCCGCCGGGTGTACCAAGATGGCCGCCGCTCCGGAGCTAGGCCGAAGCCGGGGACTTTCCTAGGCCGAGGCTCCGGAGCGCTCCGCGGAGCCGGTGGATGGATTCGCCCCCCCCCCATTTTTCGCCCGGTGCGACAGCCCCCCCTGCCCCCCCCCCCCCCCCCCCCCCCGCTACGCCAGTGCCTTCACCACATACGGTCTTTGATTGGACTGTTTTTTGATGTGCATCTACCACTTTCATTACTTTATGTTTATGTTCCACAATATATTGTATATCACCATTTATATATTTTGGTTAAGAGACCTACTCCCATATTTGTGTGGAATGGGTGTGTCTTTATAGCGCCACATTTTCTATTTTTTTATCTGATACTAGTACCCGGCCCTACCTGCTGCGTCTTGCATGCTTCTAAATGTAGTATGAAATAGTCAGGCAATCTAACCAACTGATTGATTACCAGCGTGTGGGACGTGGGACCTGAACGAGTGAATTCCCCTGGTCTCAAGAACCCATAGAAGGCTAGATGAATCGCTCCCCTAAGCACCAAGCTAGGCAGTAACCCGAAAGGTGCTCCCGTCAGCATATCCGACATGGCCCGGAAAATATGCCCTGTGATAGGCAACCTGTTAGAGGAGCTTGGTGGGCTGCTCTTCTGGATACCCCTCAGGATGGCCTTAACAGAATGTGCTGAAAACAGCGACGGCCTGCCAGGATAGAGAATGGACATGTGATGCTGTATACCTGCCAGATACCCTTTGATAGTATTGGGGGACAGTTTCAGCTGGAAGTGACAATAGGCCATAAACGACAGAAGGTACTGATTGTCAAAAAAGTCAGTTCGGGCATACCGTGCCAGGAAGGTCTGAAAGGTGTTCCAAGCTGTACTGTATGCCTTCCTGGTGTTGCTGGCCAGTGATCTGTTGATCAACCCGAGAGCCCCTGCCCAGTGCATGCTTAGTCCATCGTCAATAGTGAGAGGTGTGGATCTCAGCAGTCGCCTGGTTGTCCGTATGGAACACCACCGAGTTGCCTGTCCATAAGTGTCCCCATACTTGTGCTGCAGCCACTATGGGATAGACTTCGAACAATGCCGAAGTCCGAGCGAAACCGGGTATCGCCCGACACTCACTTGGCCATGGACCGACCAGCCAATGGGTGCCAAAAATGGCGGCATAACCAGGGGTGGACTGACAACTCATGGGGCCCCCGGGCAATAGAAGATCATGGGGACCCCCAGGCTTAGAGATGGCCGCCATGTGGCAGCCACCTTTTTTTGATGCAACATGAATGTGGAAAAACCCATGTGGAGGGAAAGGGCACCAAGCTCCGTGACATGCTGAGTGACAGGAGACTTAGAGCTGGTGACCCACTAAATTCACCAGAAGCCTCTCATGGGCATTGCCACCTTAACAGCATCATGGGCCCCTGGGCAAAATACTTAACTGGGACCCCTAGCAGGGAGATGATGACCTGCGGCATACATAGTGTACCATGGCGAACAATGGACATTAAAGTCTTAAAAGATCTGCTGTAAACAATGCAAACATACCACAGACCTTGTACCCATAAAATTTGAATTACTGTGTTGCAGCTGATAATCTCAGACACTAATGAATCTCAGTCAAGGGATCATTTGCTTTTAAAATAAACATTTCCATTACATATGTTATTTTTATGCACAGCATTTTTTTATTTTTGGCTTACTGAGGCAAAATGACAGTAGAACTTAATCAAAACCAGCAACTGTTGAGACAATGAACACCTTGGTCAGGTCTTTGTACAGTATAATGTACAGAGTATGGGGGTCAGGAGTAAGTAAGAAACACAACAACATATAGTGTACAGTAGTCAGGATGAGCCCCAGAGTGCCACCCTTTCGGCAGAGCCCCCAGTGTCCCCTTACACACACCTTTGCAACTTGGTGTGGTAGGCAGCTGGTGGGAAAAGGCTTTTAAAAATAATCCACATGTTGCAGCCCCTGAACTGCGCAAGTGAGTCATAAAACCAGCAAAATAGTGAAGTGCTGTGGTTGGCCTCAGATCGGGTGCCATGATGTCACTGCACAGGTGTGTATTCAGACCTGCACTGATGCCTGATCCAAGGCCGAGCTCAGCAGTGCACCATTCAGATGGCCCCGAATGGCAACAAGTGGATTTTTTTCACGGGCATGGGATTGTTAGAGCCACTTGTGTTGAGTTTTTTTGGGGGAGGGGGAGCAAACAAAATGGGGAAAAATACTGGGGGGAAAAAAAATCAATTGCAGCCTCACTGTGCCCCATCAAATGCAGCCAACTGTGCAGCCAACTGTGCCCCATCAAATGCACCCAACTGTGCAGCCAACTGTGCCCCATCAAATGCAGCCAACTGTGCAGCCAACCGTGCCACATCAAATGCAGCCAACTGTGCAGCCAACTGTGCCCCATCAAATGCAGCCAACTGTGCAGCCAACTGTGCCCCATCAAATGCAGCCAACTGTGCCCCATCAACTTCCTGATTGGCGGAGAGGCAGTTCAGTAATAGTAATTTGCTTTTCTAACACACCTGGATGGGCTCGCCTCTGAATGCTCTGCGTTCCGAGCCCACCCTATTTTGAAGCCTATTAGAGCCTATGGCTCTAATCAGGTGCTTCAACCCCCCCCCCCCCCACTGCAATTTAGGCGCCCGGGGTCCTGAAAGGGGCTGGACACCTGAATAGGGGGTGGGCGCAGTGGCCATGGATAGATTCATGCAATTAATGAATCTATACCTTCTACATAGAGGGGATGGTGTCCTTAATATAAGGACCACCCCTGGTATACACACGCATGCACAGTATACACACACTATGGGCCAGATTCACGTAGTCCAGAGCATCTTTGCTCTGGAGTAACGCTTCTCATTTGCGTTGCGCTGCCGATTTTTTAGGAGCAAGTGCTGTCATTCATGAAGCACTTGCTCCTAAAGTTGCGGCAGCGCATCACAAATGAGCCGGCGGAATTCAAATTGGGCGGGTACGGGGCGTGTAGTATGCTAACTACGCGCGATCCCGCCGCCGACGTACTGCGCATGCGTCGAGTGTCAAAACATCCCCGTGCGCATGCTCCAAAATCTGTGAATGAACGTCAATGACGTCACATTCCCATTCATGACCGTTTTACGCAAGCGACGTTTTTTTTTTTTTTCCCGACGCGATGACGACGCCTATACCTAACATAGGATACGCCAGCCCCATGTAGGTATAACTATGCGCCGCGTATCCCGTCCGGAAACGTCGTAACGTCACTGCGTCGCGCCGGATTTCGATCGTGAATTGCCGATTTCCGCTCATTAACATATTTTTTGAGCGTAAATCGGCGGGAACGCCCCCGGCGCCATTTTTAAGTTGAAGTAACGATGCGATGGCGAAACTCAGTTACGCTCACCGCATCGGAACTTCAACCCGGCGTTTCTTGTTTTCTGGTTACAGAAAACAGAAACGCCGGCTCAAAGCCACTGTTACGCTGGCGGATCACTCGATCCGCCAGCGTAACCTTTGCTGAATCTGGCCCTATATATATATATATATATACCAGCACTTTTTATTAATTTTGTATTTTTTTTTTTTTAAAGTAGGTGTAATTAAATGGTTCATGCAGCAAATTTATACTGCAGGGCAAACATAAAAAAACAACACACAACTGTAGTTGTCAATGCTGAATGTTTCCACACACATAAAGCTGACATCTTTACTATCAGCAGGAGGATAATGACAGCACTTCCATTAACACCAGTGCATTTCACCCAAAAATCATCCTGATCCACTGCTGCTGCCTCTTCTAGCATGCTGGTACTTGTAGTGCCCCAGCAGCTCACAGACATAGGATGTGGTAAGGTAGTACAGGAGAGGAGGAGGCTGTGCCTGTGTAGGTGGGCAGGTGATGAGTAGGGAGATTGAAAAGATTGAAGAAGTTCAGCACATCCTTCTCCCAGAAGCATGGCACTTCTCTCACATACTGTAGATCGTTTTTCTAACAGCAAGAGGAGCCCTGCTACACAGCCTCCCCCCTCCTCACCAGGATAGGTAAGCACTGAAAATAAAACATTTCTTTCAGCTCAGCCAGCTTACCTTTTAACAGGCAGCCGTCCATACCCACACTGCAGGCTGTCCCCTCCTCCCTCTCCTCCAGCAGTCGGCACCTCCTGCTCCTATGTCAAAAAAGCCGCGCTGGAAGAGGGGGCGTGTACACTGTGCTCCCATTGGCTGAGGAGGCAGTGGAGAGGCGGGGCAGCTACAATCTCAAGATTTACACATCAAAATGATGTCGGTAGTGGCCGTTTCAGGGATAGATGTTAAAATACATTGATTTTAACAAACTGTCCCTGCTTTTACCAAGGCTGGCAACCCTGATGGGGCCCCCTAGTGGCCATGGGGCCCTCGGTCCGTGCCCGACTGACCGAATGGTCAGTCCGCCCCTGCGCATAACCCCCAGTAGCCGCAGCATCCGTAGCTACTTGAAAAGATGTCTCGGAAACTGCAGGAATGAACATGGACACCCCATTCCAGTCCCGCAAAAACTGCTCCCACATGCGTAAGTCAGCTGCGGCAGCCAAGTCCAAATTTACCACTGGATCTGCATCCGGAGCTGCGGGAAACAGAGCCAGCAACCAGGAGATGAAGGACCTGCCCTGCGGATTAATCCTCATGGCGAAATTCAACATCCCCAGTAAAGATTGCAGATCCTGCCTGGTAGTGACCCGGGTTACAGTAAACCCATGGATCCGTTCCCTAATCCTGGACAACTTGTCCGCCGGTAGCCTTGCCTCCATAGTTAGAGAATCCAGTATGATTCCTAGAAAGGTCAGAGTGGTGGCTGGGCCCTCCATCTTCTGAGGCGCCAACGGAACATTGAGAGCGGAACACACAGCCACCACCTTCTGGAGGTCGGAGGGTGTCCGTCCCGCACTTTCAATCAAAAGATAGTCATCTAAGTAATGTAGCACCTCCTGATAGACTGCCTCCTGCAAGAGAATCCAGTTGAGCGCGTCCACGAAATCATTGAACAGCCAAGGGCTGCTTTTGGAGCCGAAGGTGAGGTGGGTAGAAAAATAATAGCTCCCCCTCCACTTGACACCGTGCCATTGCCATAGGGAAGGCCGGATAGGCAGAAGCTTAAATGCATCCGACACATCAGACTTGGACAACCACGCGCCTCTACCCATATTGATGATTCGTTGGATGGCCTGGTCCACGGAAGCATATTTAAGAGAAAACTCCTCGGATGGAATCAACGAATTTAAACTAGGTATCTCGGAGCAATGAGGAGCAGACAAGTCATAAATTAATCAAGCTTTATTAGAAAATTTCCCCCTGACTACCCCAAGAGGGTTGACCCTCCACTGATGGAATGGTGGGGAAGAGAATGGCCCGATGATGAAGCCCTTGTCTAGCTCCGCCTGCAGCAGTCCCTCCACCGCCTCAACATCCATCCCTGCGGATAATACATTTTTGCATTCGAAGGTGCCCTGGGGCAACGTGACAAAGCCTGTGTGAAAACCCTGCACAAACCCCTCTGTTAAGAACTGACAAAGGGAGGGGGAAGGGTGGTAAGCCAAATAGGACTGCAGACACGTGACGTTGATGCGGCTTAGTCAGGAGGACTTCCCCTGCTTGAGTGTGCAGGATGATTTGGGGTGTGCCCTGTAGCAGGTGGCGCAGACATGCAGCAGGCGGCACTGACTGTAGTTACAGGACCCCTGATTAAAATTATTACAAAGCTGCGACTTGCCCAGATACACTATCGGCCGGCCCAGCTTGTCAAAGGCGGTCGAAAGGCTGGGGGATGGCATCAAACTAGTGGGTGCTCTGGAAGTACTCGGCACCGCAGGGGAACCCATGAGAGGACACCAGTAGGCCGTGTGGGAGGACGACTGACAAGAGGAGCAGACCGGAGACCTCAAGCCCGCAAAGTGCCGACAAAAAAGCTCCGTATCCACCACACTCCAGTCAGTCACTGCCTGATGCTGGGTGAACACGACCGCCGCCTTAGCCGAAAATTACGTATTTATAGCCCAGCTCCACGACCGCGTACAAGTATAGATCCAGTTCCTCCCTTCTCTGAGGCCTGACCGAGCAGATAACATCCCAAAAGATGCTAAACGCCAGGACAAACTCTGGGACGGAGAGCTTGCGGCTCAGTCTATGGTCCCTGGTCTTCACTACCACTGAGACGTCACCACAAGCGTAGGATTTGTTATCCACAATGTCATGCGCCAAAGTCAAAAGCCTAGGGGTCATTTTTGACTCCTTTATGACAATGGACGCACAAATAGGGTCAGTAGTCAGTGGATCTCACCATCTACTGCGCCTACTACGCAGACTCACTCCGTTCATCCCTAAAGAAGATTTAGCGGTCGTGGTGGGAGCAATTGTAAACTCCAGACTGGATTATGCAAATGCCCTTTACCTCGGCCTCCCCAAGTACCAAATCGCTCGTCTGCAAGTCGTTCAGAATACGGCCGCCAGACTTGTGACTGGGAAAAAACCCTGGGAATCCATCTCACCTTCACTGAGAGCCCTTCATTGGCTGCCAGTTAAAGACAGAATTGCTTTCAAAGCTCTCTGTCTTACGCATAGATGTGTCCATGGGAATGCCCCCCTTTATTTATGCGAAATAATAAAAACGCATAATCCCAATCGCGCTCTGCGATCCACGAATCAGAACCTGCTCCAGGTTCCGAAAGCCAACTTCAAGTCCAAAGGAGAAAGAAGATTCGCGGTCCAAGGTCCGAGACTATGGAACGCTTTACCAACCAGCATTCGGTTGGAGGAGAGCCACCTAGCATTTAGGAAAAAGGTCAAGACTTTTCTCTTTTGATATCAAAGGAGACAGGAACAACAAGCGCCCAGAGGCGATTCAGTTCGCATGTGCCGCGCTATACAAGTTTTCATTCATTCATTCATTCATTCATTCATTCATTCATTCATGGGCAGCTATTAACAGGGAGGCCATGTTAACGTCTTTCCCGTCCAAAATGTCTTTTTTGATGTTGGCCGGGACAAAATGGGCGGGAGTGCCTGAAAGAGAACTGACGGTCTTACCTACAGAGCCTGGGACCACCAAGGCCGTCCCCGGGTCTGCCGATGAAGAGGGAACGACAGGTACTACTGGAGCCAGGCAGGGAGGGCTCTCCAGGACCTTCACCCTGGCCCGTAACCCCTGAAAAGATGTGGCCAGGACATTGAGTGAAGAATGTATAAGCATAAGGGAGGCCCCCACTGAGTGCAGGGTCACTTGTTCCGGAGCAACGCTTGAAGCCCTGGGGAACAACAGTCTGAATAGTTCAGCTTTGCGAGCCGACGATGGATGGGAGATCCCCCTGCGTTGGAGTTCCGCCACCAGTCTGGGGATGGTCCAGGCCCTCATGGTTGGTGTGCTGCCCCGCTCAGAACCTTCATCCTGGGATGGAGGAATGACTGACCCATCCTCGATGTCTGCCGCCTGGGACATGACCTAATTAACATGAGGGGATAGAAAGAAAGTTAGCCGAAACCTGCCCGCCCTGGCCATGTGACAGCATGTGACATTGAAAATGGTAAGTGAGTGACTGACCCAAACTCCCGTATGGCCCAAGTGAACCTGGCACCCGTGGAATAACTGACAAGCTTGAGGTGGAAAAGCAAAGGAACGAGGCCGAGCCACCTGAGGCATGCAGGCAATTAAAAACGTACACTCAGGCCCCGGGTACCTAAAAGCGTGTCAGGTAAGGACATGGGAAACGAAATGCGGAATGAAATGACAAGAACGAAATGCATGAGCGGGTAACCCTCGCACCAGTAACTGAAGTGAAAGTCTCAACCTGACTATACCCCCTATGGTGAAAAAGGCCACCACCCGGTGGCGCGGAACATGGTGAAGCCCCAACCCCCAACGGGACCGAAAGCCAAGCGTGCTTGGAAAATGAAAACCTACCTGAGTGCAGACGCCGAGCACGTGAGAACGTCCCCTGAGGATATGAACGGAACAGTTGAAAACCCCGGAATATCCCCATGACTAGGGATACACCCCCATGAACAGCAACCCCATCAAGCCCACTGGGGAGGAGGACCGAACCCTGTGCATCGTGAGCCCTGGAACCAGCCGAGGGGTGCCCCGAAGCCACCCGAAAATGACCTCCCCGCAGAGCCCATCAGATATGGATGGCATGCGTCTGGTGAACCCTCCCTCCAAAATGACCCCGGAAAGCCCACCAAGGCAAGGCCCCGTGGCCAACCCCGAGCTCCAGGTAGACTGAGTTCCCGCTATCCCCCTAACCCACGACCAGACCCTCCTGTCTGATACCCCTGAAAGGTTGCTGCCGGTGGAAAGTGCGCTAGTGCCACCCTAGTCACGTGACCAGAAACGTGGTTGCCACATGAGTGACCCCAAGGATCGTGGAAAATAAGATGGCACTTACTGCGTCTGCCGAACAACCTATTGACGGCCCACGCACGCACTTACATTTCACCAGCTCCTACGGGTGAAGAAAAAAGGGGGTATGAAAATGCAACATGCTAGAAAAGGGGGAAAACAAATCATGAATGCAACAAAAATGTGAAGTACCCCAATACTTGGAGGAACTGTGAGAACTCGCTGGGCTCACTCAACCAACAGAACGTATGGCCTTGCTGTGACCTGTACCTAAAAGGAAACATGAGAAACAGGAAAATGTAGCAGGCGAGCAGAACAGGACGCTTATCTAACTGATGGCGAGACTACCCAATCAACATGGACAAATCAGCACCCTGCCGACCGATGATGGAACCTGACAGTGCCCTGAAGATGCGACAGAGGAAGGACAGAACTTCGCAAAGTTCCTAAGAGAAAGACGGTGCCCCGTGATGAAGGAAATGACATGACAAGCCTGGTGCCCCATACTGTTAAAAGAAGAGCAAGCCCTCCTCACGCCACCAGTGAAAGGAACAGTGCCCCAATGACGTCACCAGCGGCTCAAAGGACGCTCCAACGGCTGTAAGTGCCCTAGATGCCGCGCAAACCCCACCATGCTGGATGAACAGTGCCCTACTCGCTGCTGATAGTGAGATGGACCGTGCCCCTGCGTGGTTGTCCTGACATGCTGACAGTTAACGGGAAGTGCCCCACCCCCTGCCATTCATGCTGACCAGCGGACCCTGTCTTGCTAATCAAACAGGCGCATACAAGAATAGAGAGGCCAGTGAGTACATTATTGACCACACCTTCAGTGCTTGCCAGAACCTCCCACAACTTTGCATGCCGTACCAAATAGTACAAGTGACAGTAACCATGTTTGTGATAAAAAGCTATATGCAACCCCCCCCCACTCCCACCCCCTTTGTATGTGGTAAGAGCCTTATGCTGGCCGCAGAGTTGTGTCCCACCAGCATAGAAACGCCTAGAGCATAGATGGCTGCGGCAGATGAGATTGCGATCATGTTGAACCGTGCAGCGTTATTGACATGTCTTGACTTCGTACAAAACTTTAAAGACATTCCTCTTAGTACTTAGTACGAGTCCTCGAATGGTAGTTGGTACATTAAACAATTTGCCACCTGTGAAGAAATGAACCACCTCCCACCTGCGCCCACCTGCTATCTCGACCAGCCGTCCGCCAACCCGTCCAACTCGCCGCCCCCCCCGCTGACGCGGCCGTTCCGCTGCCCGAGATGAGAGACGGTCCTGAGACCACGGCTCCGAAAGGTACCTGACCGGAACGAAAACCCGGCTTGATTCCAAGGACCGCGTCCCCCGTCTGACTCCACGTCATCCTACCCGGAAATGCCGACGGTCGTCGCGCCAGAAATGACGTCACGAGGCAGAAATGCGAGAAACGCCGACAGCCTAAAGCGGGTGTAGGGGCTGGTATATGTGCCCGAGGCTCCTCCTAAAAATGTAGGCCCTTTCGAATTCCGTCGGCCACAGGCCACTGTTGTCTCTTGATGCCAACAAGGCATTCGACAGTGTTGGCGGTATCTCTAGGCTGTGCTAGCTAAGTTCGGGTTCGGCCCAATTTCCTGAGATGGGGGAGACTACTGTATACGGCGCCACAGACGGCCATACGCATGTCTGACAGGATGTCACGTGTCTTTGTACTGGGCAGGGGGACTAGGCTCTTTGCCCTGGCCCTAGAGCCCCTGGCGGCTCAGGTGAGGAGCTGCCCACTGGTTTGGCCATAGCTTTGGGGACATGCAAGAGAAAATTATGCTATACGCGAATGACATGCTCCTCTTTTTAGAGGATACAGATGGCTCCCTGGTCCAGGTTATGTCCCTCATCACGGACTTCAACCGCTTTTCAGGCCTCACTATTAACTGGTCAAAATCAGCTTTAATGTTCCTAGACGGGGCCCCTGGGCCCGACGGAGGGCCCTCGTGCCCATTTCCGGTAGTGTCTTCTTTTAAATATTTGGGTGTGCAGGTGTCCCCTGAAGTAACCGATTTTTGGCAACTAAACATCTATCCCCTCCTGACCAAGTTTAGAGATAAAATACAGATCTGGAATAAGCTACAGATGTCCCTGGCAGGTAAGACAAATTAAGATGATTTTAATGCCGCGGCTGTTGTATTTCCTCCACAACACACCTGTAGTCATTACACTATAAATATTCAGAGTAGTTAACTCTCTTTTTATGCAACTGCTGTGGCACACCAAACCCCCTAGGATCAAATTAGAGCAATTGCAACGTCCGAAGGAGGGGGGACTCGCCCTACCCAACCATTGGATATATTACTTGGCTTCACAGTTGCAGAACCTGATAGGTGCTATGTCCCACTTGCCAGCGGGCTCCTTGGCCAGGCTTTTGTTGCTGGGTTCAAGAGCTGATGCGATATCTGATGGGCTGGAGGCTCAGCAGTTTCAAAAACCTAACAAACACATGCCCACCTACTCACTCCTTCAGAAGGTGTTAAACAAGGCAAGGCAGCTCCAGAAGGTGTCGGGATTCACAGTTGGCCAAGATTAACCACTTCAATACCCAGCCATAGACAATTGACGGCCTGGGATGGGATTTACCATCCTAAGTGGCCGTCAATTGACGGCCTGGGTATTGCAGGCGAATATCTGGATGATGCCTGCAGCCAGAGGCATCATCCAGATATCCTCTTCTTCAGCCGGCGATTCTGCACAAAGTAAGAACGATCATAGCGGCGGTTCCGCCGCTTGATCGTTCTTACAGGCCGCGGGAGGGGACACCCCCCCCTCCCGCCGCCATCCGGTGCTTCTCCGGGCTTACCTGTACCTTCGGGGGCCCGGAGAACGAATCGTCGGCGGCGGCAGGAAGCATAGAGATGACTGGTGACCAGATGGTCACCAGTCATCTCTATGACTGTCGGAGGACCCGGGCGCGATCTGATGACGTCACGCCCGGGTCCCCGTATGTAAACAAAGCCGCGATTGCGGCTGTAAGTCACCATTCATGAGATCGGTGAATTTTTTTTTCACCGATCTCATGGTTTCCAGCCTGGAGGTGAGATGTGAGGTCTTATTGACCCCACATCTCTCCATAAAGAGGACCTGTCACACACATTTCCTATTACAAGGGATGTTTACATTCCTTGTAATAGGAATAAAAGTGGAAAAAAAAAAAAATGAAAAAAAGTGTAAAAATAAATAAAATATAAGTAAAAAAAAATAATAAAAGATAAAAAAAAAATGAAAACGCCCCTGTCCCCGATAGCTCGCGTGCAGAAGCGAACGCACACGCAAGTCCCGCCGACATATGTAAACGCCGTTTAAACCACACATGTGAGGTATCGCCGCGTGCGTTAGAGTGCCAGCAACTAATCTAGCACTAGATCTCCTCTGTAAATCTAAACTGTAACCTGTAAAAAATAAATAAAGCGTTGCCTATGGAGATTTTTAAGTACCGAAGTTTGGCGCCATTCCATGAGTGTGCGCATAATTAAAGCGTGACATGTTGGGTCTCTATTTACTCGGTGTAACATAATCTTTCACATAATACAAAAAAATTGGGCTAACTTTAGTGTTTTGTTATTTTTTTAATTCATAAAACAATTTTTTTTACAAAAAAAAGCGTTTGAAAAATAATTGCGTAAATACCGTGCAAGATAAAACTTTGGAATGACCGTCATTTTATTCCCTAGGGTGTCTGCTAAAAAAAACATATATAATGTTTGGGGGTACTGTGTAATTTTCTAGCAAAAGAATGATGATTATTACATGTAGGAGAGAAGTGTCAGAATAGGCCCGGTATGGAGGTGGTATAAAAGCCTAGTATTGAAGCGGTTAAGCAGGGACCCAAGTGGCGCTCTATGGGTATAACGCACCTCAGACATGTATTCCATAATGGTGCCTTGCTTTCTTTTGATGCGCTTCGGAATAGATATGCGTTGCCATCCAACATGCTATTTTACTTCCTACAATTGCAGCATGCAGTTAGAGCCCATGGAGCAGCGATGGAGTGGGTTCAGTCCCCCACCCCAGTATTTCATATATTGCAGGACGCATCTGACACCAAGGGGATCATCTCTCAGTGCTATAACATGCTGCTTTCTTCGTTTCTGGAGGGGCATCCCATGAAGGTAGTGGGTCACTGGGAGGCTGATGTTGGTCCCACTGCAGGGGAATTGTGGGAGGAGAAGCTTCAGGCTGTCAATACCTGTTCGCTTAATGTGTCGCAAAAGGTGTCACAATTATATATTTTGTTGAGAGTACACTTTACCCCTGTGAAACTTTTTAAAATGGGCAGGGCACCTGACCCACTGTGTGGCAGGTGCAGGACGGTTTCTGGAGATCTGATTCACCTGCTCTGGCAGTGCCCCAAACTCCACAGATTCTGGACGGAGGTGCTGGCTACACTTAATTCGATGTTCCAGACCAATGTCCCCCTCGACCCAATTTGTTGCCTGCTCGGAGAGCTGGACGGGGTAATACCGGAGGAGGTGACTCGAGTGACATTTGCCAGGGCATTGTTTTAGGCAAGGAAGACCTTCCTCGTACATTGGAAATCTGAGGCACCGCCCAAGGTCAAAACATGGATACAGCACATGGGTAAAAAGCTCCTAATGGAGAAATATATATATCAGCACAGGGGAAATGCAGGCAAATTTGTTATTTTATGGGATCCTTGGCTGGCCGTGCCTGGCCTAAGCCCCCTGGAACTTGTCCGGATGAGATTGCTAGGGGGGGTGTAGGTGAGGATGCCGTGGGGGGGGAGGTTTGGTTGATCAGTTCTCTTATTTTTGAATGGCTGGGAGACGTGCGGGGGGAGTGTAGTTGGGGGGTTGGGATTGGGGCAGGAGGTAGTGTGTAGGGAGGAAATGTGAGCAGACTGTAAGGCCGCGTACAGACGAGGAGACATGTCCGCTGAAACATGTCCGACGGATACACACCATCGGACCAAAATCCCCTCGGACGGATAACGCGGTGACGTGGCGGTGATGGTGACGCCACTACGTCACCAATCCAGGAAGTAAAATACTTCCAAGCATGCAACGAATCCATTTGACGCATGCGGGAGATTTATGTCCGCTGGTTAGGTGTACTAACCAGCGGACATGTCCGACAGACGGGTTTCCAGCGGACAAATTTCAAAGCATGCTTTGAAATTTGTCCGCTGGAAAAACCTGTCCGCTAGGTCGTACACACAATCGGATATGTCCGCTGAAACTGGTCGGCGGACCACTTTCAGCGGACATGTTCGATCGTGTGTACGTGCCTTACAGTTATTTGTGGTATGTTACACTTATGATATACTGTCATGCCGTTTTAATACCTCTGAATGATGTACCGTACTTCATGTTTTCATACTTTGTATGTTTTGTGAGCAATAAAAACCTTTTTGATTAAAAAAAAAAAAAATTAAGGATGTTTACTCTTCTTTTTAACTGGCAACAGAGTAGACTTGCCTCAGGTAATCTTTTGGATGTATTCATCCAAGTCATCCCCAAACAGGCATTCTCCCCCAGATGGGAACGCTGCCAAGCATCTTTTGCAAGAGACATTGGCTTCCCAATGTTTCAACCAAAGGGACCTGGACATGTGTACCAGAAGGAGATTCAAGCAAGATGCTTGCTGAACAGAGTCCATAATCGCATCAATCGCAAGACACAGGAAGGTCCTCATAAACTTCAATCTCCTCTGTAGGGAGGAGGTTAATTATCAGCTTAATTTTTTTTTGAGGACCTGACACATACCAATTGCTGCAACTGCAGGTTGTACTACAGCACCAGCCATAGAGGAGGAGGCTTTTAATAAAGATTCCAGCTTATTATCAGTTGGATCCTTAAAGCCCTGAGCATTGTCTATAGCAGGGGTCTCCAAACTATGGCCCGCGGGCCACATCCGGCCTGCTGGGACGTTTTTTAAGGGCCGCAGCTTGAGTCCTTAGACTCACTGCAGGGTCGGTCTCTTCTCAAGTTATTTTGGGGAGCAGGACATACGCTGCATACTCGCGCAACGTGGCTAAGCCAGCCAACCCGGCGCCTCACTAAGCAGCGGTTTGCTAGGGCCTGCTGTACCTCCTAGCTCCCTCGCGGCTGTAAGTCTGCATACCACGTGCCTGTATAACAGCCGGGTGGAGCCGGGAGATACAGCAGAGCTGCACTGAATCCGGGCATCGTTATTGCTAAGACTGAAATGTAAGTGCTGTGGTGGGGCTCTCTGATGGGGACCTACATGTGGAGAGGTGGCTCTGATGAAGGACGCAAATGTGGACGCTATAAGGGGGACTCAATTGTGCAGGGGTCTCTAAAGGGGACATTAATGTGTGTGGGGGGGTCTCTGATGGGGACATTAATGTGTGTGTGTGTGTGAGGGGTTTCTTATGGGGACATTAATGTGTGTGGGGGGGTCTCTGATGGGGATATTAATGTGTGTTGGGGGGTCTCTGATGGGGTCATTAATGTGTGTGGGGGCCTCTGATGGGGACATTAATGTGTGGGGGGGGCCTCTGATGGGGACATTAATGTGCAGGGGTCTCTCATCTCTAATGGGGACATTAATGTTTGTGGGGGCCTCTGATGGGGACATTAATGTGCAGGGTGTCTCTGATGGGGACATTAATATTTGTGGGGGTCTCTGATGGGGACATTAATGTGTGTGTGGGGGGGTCTCTGATGGGGACATTAATGTGTGTGGGGAGTCTCTGATGGGGACATTAATGTGTGTGGGGGGTCTCTGATGGGGATAATATTGTGCAGGGGTCTCTGATGGGGGCATTAATGTGTGTGTGGGGGGGTCTCTAAAGGGGACATTAATGTGTGTGGGGGGGTCTCTGATGGGGACATTAATGTGTGTGTGTGTGTGAGGGGTTTCTTATGGGGACATTAATGTGTGTGGGGGGGTCTCTGATGGGGATATTAATGTGTGTTGGGGGGTCTCTGATGGGGTCATTAATGTGTGTGGGGGCCTCTGATGGGGACATTAATGTGTGGGGGGGCCTCTGATGGGGACATTAATGTGCAGGGGTCTCTCATCTCTAATGGGGACATTAATGTTTGTGGGGGCCTCTGATGGGGACATTAATGTACAGGGTGTCTCTGATGGGGACATTAATGTTTGTGGGGGTCTCTGATGGGGACATTAATGTGTGTGGGGAGTCTGATGGGGACATTAATGTGTGTGGGGAGTCTCTGATGGGGAAATGAATGTGTGTGTGTGCAGGGGTCACCGATGGGGACATTAATGTGCAGGGGTCTCTGTGGCAGGCGCAGCACTATGAAGTGCCTTATGCGCTGTGGCATTAGAAGAATTGTGATATCTCTGACTTTTCAATCCAACAAGACTGTAACGGTCAACACCGTTTACAATCTTCCACCAACCCAAGACAGCTTATCCGACATTCCGACAAACCAGCAGACACGAGCTATTCCATTTCCCAGAATAACGAGACAAGCATGCTCCGTTTCTGGTTTCAAAATGTATGAACTATTTTAATGGTACACTCAGCTGGTTATATACAATTGTAGACCCCAAGTGAACAATGAATCAACTCCACCCACCACACTACACAATGAACTTAATACACACTCTCTTAGACAATGACATTCAAGTGAGTTAATTATTAGTCATTCCCCAGACGTCCCATCTCTGACAATAAGCTGTTCTCACCGGATACACAATGCACAGACGTCTGATCTTTAGAGTCACAACACATCTCTATCATCAATAGTATCTTCACACCAAACAGTGTCATTAGCATCCACAATGAAATATCTTGGAGCAGACTTAATTAACACCTCAAAAGCATGTGTCCCCACATTGAATGAAAACACTCCATTGTCCTGTTGGAGTCAGATTTTAACAACTTGTAATATTTCAAGATATCCTGCAATATATGAATTATCAGTAAAGTCCCATCTCATGTAATATATAATATAATTTCTCAGTCACCCTATACCCCTATCGTCATTGGTGAAGCTGGCACAGGAGTACATCACTTCCTTCAAAAGTCTCAGAGTATCACGGGTCATACCGTTACAAAGACTGTCTATTACTCTGAAATTCCTCTAACGCCGTTCTATGGAAGCAGTAGGTTTAAAGAGCACACCAAATGCTTAAAATAACTTCTTTATTAACTTCACTTTTCTTCATATATAACACTGTTGCTTTGCAGCAGACAGTCCATGTACAAAAACAAATGGACATGTAGGTTATATTAGCGACCTAGGACAGGTTCTAGCTGGCCAGCTACATTCCCAACAAAATTACCTATAATTCTTGTTCTCTATAGTAGGATGTGAACATGAATTTGGGGAATTTACCATCAGGTTCTCAACTTCCGCCCAGGTTCACACTGGGTATGATTTGCTTTGATTTGAGATGCGACTTCACATGTGAAATCGCATCTCAAATCGGCGGCATTTGCCGGCAATTGTCGGCAATGACACCGTCCTAATCGGTGCGACGCCGCATTTGCGGTGCTGCACCGATTTCAAAAAGTCTCCTATTTGTAACAACGCTCCTCTTACTAGTTTGTCTTCATCCTTTTGAACTTCTAGAACTTTGGCCAATTTCCATTGACTTCTAGGTAAATCTTCTTCTTTCACTTATACTATGTCACCAACTTGGACATTTCTCCTGGGTGTTTGCCATTTACTTCTTAGCGTAAGATTGTCTAAGTACTCTTTCCTCCATCTATTCCAAAACTGTTCTGATAGATATTGAACTCTTCGCCATCTCATTTTGGCATATAAATCCTCTTTGGTGAACTTGCCAGGCGGTGGTTGTATGCAATCAGACTTAAGGTGAAGTAGATGGTTAGGAGTAAAAGGTTCCAAACTTGTTGGATCATTGATGTTGTCAACTGTAAAGCCATGTACACACGGCAGAGAACCTCGACGGGCAGAACACATCGTTCCGCCCGTCGAGGTTCTCTGCCGGCCGTCGAAATCGGCGACCCGCCCGTCGGGAATGGCAACGAGCCATTCATCCAGGCGGGCCGTCGAGCAAAAAGAGAGCGTTCTCTCTATTCGCTCGACGGGATTCCCGACGGGCGGGGGAAGCCAGGAGCGTACACACGGCCGAGGTTCTCGCTGGAATGCAGCTTCCAGCGAGGTTCTCGCTGGTTTCCAGCGAGAACCTCTGTCGTGTGTACGCTGCCTAAGTGGACGACTGTTAACAATAGACATTACTTCATAGAATAGTGAAGCATCATCCATTCTTCCGGAGTTCTTTTTCAACATTGAACTTAACACATTTCTTACAGTTCTGATTTGTCTTTCACAAACTCCTCCTGTGTGGCTTGCATTTGGAGCATTCATATGAAAGTCACATTGATTCTGTGACAAGTACTCAGTTACCTTTTCTTTATCGATCTCCTTTAGAGCTGTCTTCAATTCATTTTTTGCTCCGACAAAATTAGATCCTTGGTCTAAGCTCTCTGACAGTACCTCTAATGGCTATGAAACATCTCAAGGCGTTGATAAATGCGTCAGTTGACATATCTTCTAACATTTCCAGGTGAATTGCTCTGGAGCTCAGACATGTGAATATTAGGGATGAGCCAAACATACCCGCGTTCGGTTCGCACCAGAACTGTCGAACAGACCGCGGGTTCGCGCGAACATTTAGAACCCCATAGAAGTCTATGGGACTCGAACGTTTGAATTCAAAAACGCTCATTTTAAAGACCAATATTCAAGTTATTGTTGGAAAACGTCTTTGAGAACCCGGGTCTTGCCCCAGGGAACATGTATCAATGGAAAAAAAAGTTTTAAAAACTGTAGTTTTTTCTTGAGCATCGCTTTTAATCATGCTTAAAGTGAAAAAAAAAATCAAAAACCCCTTTAAAAAAGTACCTGCTGGGTGTCTATAGTAGTGGCACGTGTTAAGAAATGTCCCTACACAACATGAGATTACTCTCAGAAAAAAGTAATTTAATATTGCTTGCGGCTTCAAAGTAATGTTTGGTCCTGCAATATGAATAAAAATCATGGAAAAAAATAGCATGAGTTTCCCCGCAACCACTCCCCCCAGGTCTTTACAAGACCCAGTGCCGATCCTGACCTCCCTGAGGCCCTAAGTAAAATCTGACGACAGTGACATGTCACATTAAAGAAAGTTGCGAAGCGGGGGGAGGGGGTGTTCTGCTGTCGGAAATGACTCAGCCAGCGAGTTTAGAAGCCGGGTGAGGGTACAAAAATGACTTCTCACCAGGCGGGGCCTCTAGTAATTTTGGGGGCCCTTTGCAGCTTTGCATGGCCCTAAGTGGCTTGCATAGTGCGCCTATAGGGAGGATCGGCCCTGACAAGACCCTATTGCCCTATATACTTTAAACAGCAGTATACAGGCGGTGCAAACAAGACAAGGACTGTAGGTTTGTTACGTAGAATCTGAACCATGTCATACTTTGCTGCTGCATATTGCACAATTTCCTAAAGAGACCCTCAACAAACTACATGACACTTGTGCCTGGTGATGAGGCCATTGATGTTCCAGTGGTGGCCCATGAGCCTGTGGCCATACAGGCTTGGCCCCCCAAAGCGCACATGCTGTGTGGCAACCAGTGGTGGCCCGCCCATAGGGGGCGCCCGGGCGCCGCCCCCCCATCCCCAGGCAGCAAAACAATTTTTTTTTTTTAACCACTTAAGACCCGGACCAATACGCTGGTAAATGACCCAAGGTGTTTTTGCGATTCGGCACTGCGTCGCTTTAACAGACAATTGCGCGGTCGTGCGACGTGGCTCCCAAACAAAATTTGCGTCCTTTTCTTCCCACAAATAGAGCTTTCTTTTGGTGGTATTTGATCACCTCTGCGATTTTTATTTTTTGCGCTATATACAAAAATAGAGCGACATTTTTGAAAAAAAACACTATTTTTTACTTTTTGTTAAAAAAAAATCAAATAAACTAAATTTTAGTCAAACATTTAGGCCAACATTTATTTAGCCACATGTCTTTAGTAAAAAAAAAAAATCGCAATAAAAAAAAATAGCTACCTAGCGGGAACAGCGACACTAATACAGCGATCAGAAAAATGATCGCTTAGTGACGCTGGCAATAGGGAGTGAAAGGGTTAACTAGGGCGGTGATCAGGGGGTTAAAACTTTATTAGGGGGGGTGGGGGGGCTATCCTGAACCTAACACTAACTGTTTTTTACAGTGCCTGTCACACTGACACTAAATGCAGTGATTAAATCACTGCATTCAGTAACACTGTGACAGGGGGGTGGGGGGGGGCGATCACAAGGGGTTAATATGCCTATGTGAGTGTGTGTCAGTGTTGTGTTGGTGCACACTTACTTGTCATGTCTTCTCTCATCAGCAGCGCTGGGAAACAGCGCTGCGATGAGAGAATACATCATTTCCTCCTTCCTGTGTAAACACAGGAGGAGGAAGTGACAGGCTGGGAGAGCGCTCCCATTGGCTGGGAGCGATCGCGGGGGGGGCGGAAAACACGGACATCCGCCCGCAGATCCCGGATCGCTCCCAGAGGTAGGGAGACCCCCGCACGCCGCGGAGGGGGTCCCGATGGGACCCCCGAACCGCACTCAGGCGGGGACGTAAATTTACGCCCTTGTGCCTGTACGAGCCATGTTGTGGCCGTATATGTGCGTGCGGGGGTCTTTAAGTGGTTAAACATGTCCCTTTAAGAAACTACATTTAAAAAAAAAAGTCCTTATGTGCACTGTGTTCCGGCGCCGGGCGCTGGGCACAGTGCGGTATGGGTGGGTAGCGCCACGTCTGTGCAATCACAAGATTGCAGAGTGGCGCTACATTGGAAGCTAAATTGGAAGCAGACCGTCCCGCCACTGTTTCCGTGTGATGGCTTGTATTATGGCCTGGCGAGTGCACTCAGTGTGTAGAACAATCTCCCCGCCCCACTGGGCGGTGCTTTCTTTCACAGACCAAGCACAGGAAGTGACCTCAGACCTGCAGCTCAATAGAACGCGCCTGAGAGGATCAGCAAAAGGTAGACTTCCCATCCCATGCCTTGCCTATCATTATTTTTTTTTATATGTATATTACTTGGTTAAAAGCGCCCCCCCCCCCCCCCCCCCCCCCCCCCCCCCCCCCCCTGTTAATAAAAAAAAGGTAGAAGCCATGAGGAAATATAGAACAACCTAGAAATATACATATAAAAAATATAATGATGATCATCTTTATCTTTTTTTATATATGTATAGTACTTGGTGAAAAGCTCCCCCCCCCCTGGTTATTAGATGAAATGTGTGTCCCCCGGCCCCCAGTATTTAGTTTTCCCCCAGTACATATTCTGGTAAAACTTTGTTGTAATGTACAGTGCTGCTGAAATGGCTTCATTCCGTCAGTCAGAAAATGCTAACAAAATGTATAAAGTGTTGGTTTTTGTTTGTGTGGTTGGGTGAACTGTGGTTTGGGTGAACTGAACCCCCGCTTATTGGAATTCTTTTTTGCACACTATGAGTCTGACAGAAATTGTTGCTGTTTTTTTTATTACAATTCTCTGGCTAGCATTGCATAAGTGTTTTAGTGAATACCGTGGCCGAAAATGGCGGCCGCCCCCCCCCCGCTTATTTATTAGTGAATATCGTGGCCGAAAATGGCGGAAACCCCCCCCGCGCGCTTATTGAAATTTATTGGAATTGTTTTTTGCACACTATGAGTCTGACAGAAATTGTTGCTGGTTTTTTATTAGAATTCTCTGCCTAACATTGCATTAGTGTTTTAGTGAATACCCCCCCCCCCCCCCCCCCCTCCCCCGCTTATTGAATTTTTTTGTAGTGAATTTCTCTGACGAACATTGCGGCCGCACCCCCCCCCCAAATTTTTTTTGTAATGAATAAGGTAGCACAACCCCCCCCCCCCGATTATTGACATTTTTCAACTGTATATTGTAGCTGAAATGGCGGCCGTCAGAACCCTCCCTCCCCCCATAATAATTTCAATTCTGGTGGATAATAGTGGATGACAGAGCCCCCCCCTTATATTGTTTAATTGTAGATTTAGTTTTTTTAATGGCTGAAATGGCGTCCGTCCGTCAGAACCCCCACTCCTCGCTTATTAATTAAAATTTTGGTGGCTAATGGTGGATTAATGTACATTTTTGGTCGATAATGGTGGCAGACGGCAACCCTGTCCCCTCGCCCCCCCCATAAAAAATTGTTTTAATGTAAATGGCGGCCGTCAGTTAGACTTAGACTCACTTGTGCAAATTGTCCTGTGACTTGGGATTGGAAAGTTGCATGACAAGTCCTACCCGATGATTTCCAATGAGAACCGTTCATATCTGTGTAACGTCAAGTCACAGCGACTTCAAAGTCGTCCCTGCACTACTTTTGTCTTTTGTCCCACTTTGATGTGACTTGAGGTCCTTAGACCTCCAGAATACCTAGGTAGTGCCTCAAGTCGCTGAAAAATCGATGCAAAAAAATGATGGCAGAATCTTGCTAATGCAGCATGAAAGTTGCGTGATTCTGTCGCAATTTTGATGCGACTTGAAGCAATGCCTGTGTATTCTGTGGGTCTATGGACCTCAAGTTGCATCAAAGCGGGACCAAAGTAGTGCAGGGACTACTTTGAAGTCGGTTTTAATTGGAAATCATGGAGTACAACTTGTCATGCAATGTTGAAGTCCCAAGTCGCAGGACAAGTTGCACAAGTGGAAACGGTACCTAAACTTCAAAGTTAACATTGCAAGCCATCAGATTTGTACATAGTCTTTACAGCACATGCATAGGAATAATGATCATATTTTATTACCGCAGGCGAAGTACCAATGGTAGTAAAATCCAATCGTTAAGTCTTCTTTCACACTTGTGCGACTTGAAGGTCACGTGATTTTGCCATGATTTTTGCTGCGACTTGAAGCAATTTCTGTGTAATTTTGAGGTCTCTGCCTCAAGTCGAATTAAAGTTGGACGAAATTAGTACAGGGATTACTTTAAAGTCTCACAGATACCAATTGAACTCGTTGGAAATCATGGGGAATGACTTTTCATGCGACTTTGCAGTCCCAAGTCGCAGGACAAGTCGCACGAATGTGAAAGGGCCTCAGGTTGTCTGTAGCACCTTTTCACTGCTGCTATCTGATCATTGATTTAGTCATGGCCGTCTTTAGCGCAGGGCAAACAGGGAACTTTCCCTGGGCCCAATCTTTGTAGGGGGCCCACGTTACCCCTGAACTAGGGTCCCGGTGACAGCTTTGCAGAGTGCAGTAGTGCACAGAGGACACAGGAGGCTGTATTCCTGATCTAGCTAGCAGTGAGGGGGCGAGGCCGGGGGCACCACTGACCCCATCCCATGTAGCCTGTATGCAGAGCGGCTGTAGTAACAGGCGAGCCCTATTTATACTGGTTGGGGAATACAAAGGTCCTGGAGGGGCTGGAAGCTGCACTGATGCGCCCACTCTGATCAATGTCTCTCACTACAGCCGCTCTGTTAGGCCTCTTTCACACGGAGCGGTCCGTTTTTCGGTCTGCTCCGTGTGTGTCCGTCGGCTCAGCTGGGGGTTCCGCTAAACTGTCGGCGGACAGGGCGGTCTCCGCACACTGTGCAGGGACCGCCCTGTCTCTCCTCCGCTATCCCCTATGGGGAATCGGATGAAAACGGACCGTCTGTCCATATTCATCCGATCTGATCCACCGGACGGAAGAAAAATAGGGTTTATTTCAGTCCGAAAAAACGAATGCGGATCTTGCGGACGTTATCGGATGCATCATACTGATGAACGGTCCGCTCATGTGAAAGGGGCCTTACGAGTGAAGCTCTCGGCCCCGCCCCCTCTGTGTTGTATAGCACACGAATACAGCCTCCTGTGTCCTCTGTGCACTCTGCAAAGTCTGTAATCGGGGCCCCAATTCACGGAATTATGGGTGATATAATGCAGTATGTCCACAGTATCTGGTAATCTCATGCAGTAAGTCACAGTCTCTGGTAATCTTGTGCAGTATGTCACCAGTATCTGGTAATCTCATGCAGTAAATCACAGTATCTGGTAATTTAATGCAGTATGCCACAGTATCTGGTAATCTCATGCAGTATGCCACAGTATCTGTTAATCTCATGCAGTATGCCACAGTCTCTGGTAATCTCATGCAGTATGCCACAGTCTCTGGTAATCTCATGCAGTATGTCACAGTAACTGGTAATCTCATGCAGTATGTCTGCAGTCTTTGGTAATGTTGTGCAGTATGTCCACAGTATCTGGTAATCTTGTGCAGAATGTTCGCAGTGAAGGCCGCAAAGTCGCGGGCTTAAATTACCGGCTGGCCCGCACCTGCCGGTGCTAGCCAGCTGGTAATTGAGGCCGCGGCTTTGCGGCCTTCACCGAAGGAAGCTGAGGACTGCAGAAAAAATCTAGGAGTGGCCATTTTGTGATGGCCGTTGGCTTTACAGGTTACATTACATCACATTACAAGTACCAAAAAACAGCAGTTCTAATGTGTTTTTTCACTGCCCTTTCCTCTAATTAGAACCCCCAAACATTATATATATTTTTATTCTAACACCCTAGAGAATAAAATGGCGGTTGTTGCAATGCTTTGTCGCGCCGTATTTGCGCAGCGGTCTTACGAATGCACTTTTTTTGGAAAAAAATAGACTTTTTTTAATAAACAAATAAAACAAGTTTGTCCAATTTTTATTTTATATTGTGAAAGATACTATTACGCTGCGTAAATTGATACCCAACATGTCACGCTTCAAAATTGCGTCCGCTTGTGGAATGGCAACAAACTTTTACCTTTTAAAATCTCCATAGGCGACGTTTAAAAAATTCTACAGGTTGCATGTTTTGAGTTACAGAGGAGATCTAGGGCTAGAATTATTGCTCTCGCTCTACCAATCGCTGTGATACCTCATATGTGTGGTTTGAATACCATTTACATATGCGGGCACTACTCATGTATACGTTTGCTTCTGTGTGCGAGCTTTGGCTCCTAACTTTTTTAGCTGGCTCCTAGATTCCAAGCAAATTTGTCATACTCTGTGGTATATGATGTACAGAGCTCTGTGTATAATGTGCAGCCTGGTGTTTGATGTGCAGAGCCCTGTGGTATATGATGCAGACCGGGTAAAATCTTGTAGTGGGTCGGATGTGGTTCTCATGCCATAGTTTGGAGATAATGGAAAAAAACAAGATGCGCTAAAAATGTGAAGATCAATACATGTATCCAAAAATAATGTCATAAATAATTGTCCATGCAGACATAGAAGCAGGAAGAAGTGATCAGAGTCTTTAAAGGACAGCGTAGATCCAGTACACCAGTGCAATTAAGTGCAAAATCAAATACTGTAGTGACAATCCAATGAAAAGAGATCCTCCAACGTGAAGGTATTTTATCTGCTTACCAGATTTCCGGCGGTCTCTTACTTAAAAGAAGACCCCAGAAAGCATGTAGGTGGTCACTAGGAGGGTGAAGTTGGACCGGACCAGATGTCAATCCCCGTCTCAAACAGTTGGATGAGAAAACTTGGTTTCAGGTAACATGGAGAGACACAAAGGGCCACAATAGTGTAACACCGTAGGAAAAATATTTATTTAAAAAGACAAAAACACACTTACATGGTATCAGTGTGAAAAAGGCATGTCAATTTGGAACTCCGGCCGGAAGTAATCCAAAAAACAACCCGTCCAATATGGTAAGGAAAGAGTGCAGTCAACGGGGGGTGATCCGATGTGACACAAGTTCCACCTGACCGGTTTCGCGAAATATCGCTTCCTCTTGGGGCACATATTGGACAGGTTGTTTTTTGGCTTACTTTCGGCCGGAGTTCCAAATTTTTGGATTGTCACTACAGTATTTGATTTTGCACTTCATTGCACTGGTGTACTTGATCTACGCTGTCCTTCAAAGACTCTGATCACTTCTTCCTGCTTCTATGTCTGCATGGACAATTATTTATGACATTATTTTTGGATACATGTATTGACCTTCACATTTTTAGCGCATCTTGTTTTTTTCCATTGCTTGCTTTCACTGTTTCGTAATTAAAGTAAGGTGCAGCTTTACTTGTTTCTCATGAGCTTTTAGTTGCTCCCAACCTATATATATTTTTTCGTTTATTAGTGCAGTTGCTCTCCCATCACTTTTTCTCATAGTTTGGAGACCCCTAGTCTTTACTTCCTTTCAAGTGTGCAATCTAAAGGGAAATGCCCCAAAACAACAACTGTTACTGATAGCTATTGTTTTTTAAAGATAAACTGAAAATTCCTGGTTGTGTTTTTCACATGGCAATATTGAATTAACATGCATCCAGAACACCTTGAAAATGTGATCAGGTTGAAGCTACATAATGTACCCTGTACACTTGTTCTCTGAAGTCTATTGCCAGTATAAAAGCCAGCCACAAACTCAGCACAGGGGTGGTGGGAACTCCTCATAATGGGCACAGTGCGGCTACAATTAATGGGCACAGTGAGTCTGCATATGATGTGCACACACAGTAAGGCTACATTTGATGAAATAGACACTTGGATTTGGTAGCCATACCTATCTTTATAAACTTACCCTGATTCTCATTTGACTCATAGGTATTGATCATTGTGGAATTTGTTTTTCAAAATGAATGACAATTCAGTTCTATCTTTGAAGCAAGCACCCTTCACAAGGCGTTCAGATGATGAAAAAAAGAGGATAAAGGAGCTTGGACCACATCAACACGAATTGCAAATCCAGCAGAGGTCAAGTGATCGTGGTCGAGTTTACACTCAAAGCTTTTCTGCCACTTCATATAACAAATGGAGTTGGCTAGCTGGATGTGATGTGACTAATGCCTATTATTGCTTCCCCTGTTTGCTTTTTCGAAGTTATGGCGCTGACACGTTGTGGATAACAACTGGAATTTGCGACCTAAAGAATCTCACTGAAAAGTGCAAGTGACATGTAATTACCAAAAGCCATATGGACAACTTTATGTTTATTAGGCTTGAGTTTTTTGGGAAGCATAGCATTGGCGAACAGCTAGATGCAGGCTACAGAATTGGCATTAGAAAACACAATGAAGAGGTCACAAAAAATCGCCAGATCCTGTCTAGAATAATAGACTGCGTAACATTTTGTGGTGCATTTGAACTGGCTTTGCGTGGCCATGATGAGAGCGAGAGATCAGAGAATCCTGGGATATTCTGTGGCTTGGTGGGTTTTGTTGCTTCTCTTGATTAAGTTTTGAAAGAGCACCTTGAGAATGCCACTGTTTTCAAGGGAACTTCAAAAACTGTGCAGAACGAGCTGTTGGACTGTATGTTGTCTGTTGTGAAGGAGCACATTATTGAAGAAGCACGAAGCAGTGATTTTTTCTCAATCCAGGCCGACGAGACCATGGATATTGCCACTAATTGCCAACTTGTGATTGTACTGCGCTACATTGATGCCAAAAACGACATACAGGAGAGGTTTTTGGAGTTTATTCCTCTGCAGTCTACTACAGCAGATTCCATCGCTACAGCACTACAAGAGCGCCTTGCTGTCATCCTTCCAGAGGATCAGAAACATAAGCTGATCTCCCAAGCGTATGATGGAGCCAGCGTGATGAGGGGTGCCACTGCAGGTGTTCAGAAGAAGATACAAGATGTTTACCCAAATGCGCATTATATCCACTGCTATGCACATCAGTTGAACCTAATAATGCAACAAGCCACTTCTCAAATACCCAAAGTGAGACTATTTTTTGGAAACCTTGGAGGATTTGCCAGCTTTTTTTCCAGATCACCCAAGCGCACAGATATGCTTGATAAAATATTTGCCCATAGACTACCGACATCAAGCAGTGTCAGATGGAACTTCCACAGCCGTGCTGTCAATACGGTGTTTGAGCACAAAGAGGACCTCATCCGCTGTTTTAAAGAAATCCGAAACTCAAGTGACTTTGACCCTGTTACCATGAGCGAGGCAGCAGGCTTTGCCGCGCTACTGGATGATCAGGATTTTAAATATTTTCTGATGCTTTTCCACACCATCATGCCCCATGTGGACCTCCTCTATGCCAAACTCCAGAAGAAGGACATAGATTCAGTTCACATTAAGGGGAGCATCCAGCAGTTCCAGAAGGACATACAGAAGATCAGGTAGCAGCTGTATTCCTCCTTTTACATGTGTTGTTGTTGTTTTTATCATTATTATTATTAGTTTTATTATTATTGTTCATACATTTTGCAGAGATTCTATCCCATCCCTGGTCGACCCAAGCAGTCAAGGTGTTTCTCAACTCGCTGAATACGGAAGAACATAAACGCATTGCATCTGAGGTGAGTTTATTTATTGCAATATTTTTCTTTTTGATAGCTGTTATAGATATGAAGATTGTAAAGAAAAATATTTTTCTTACAATATTCATATAAAAATGATGAGATATAAAAGGATTTGTTATTCCCTCTAGTGGATAACATGAGTATTACAGCCTTCATCTGTGTTAGCTGCTTGAGCATCAGAAATGCATGAAACCTGACATATTTACTAAGAATGTCATGTTCATGTGTGTATAGAGTTCTGAGAAGTTATGGATTCAAAACCCACTGAAACTGATCTATCTCCCTTTATAACTTAAAACTGAACATTTAAAATTACCAGTTTTAAGTTATCAAGGGAGATCAGTTTGTCAAGTTTCCTGTATTTCTGATGCTCAGGGAGATAACAGAGATGACATTAAAATTTGTCATCACTACATTATTTATGTTTTTCTCCTTCAATCCATAGGTCTGTGATACCATACTCTTGCACACCATGCAACGTTTCTCCTTCACAAACCACCGTGTTAGTGCCACCTTGCTTCAAGCAGACAAGTTTGAACAGTACGCAATGGAGTTTCCGGAGGATGCACTGAGTAAGACTTTAAAGGCCTATCCACTGCTCAATAAAAGCAAGTTAAAGACAGAGCTTGGTCTCCTCTACTACTGCACAGACGAGTTCAGAAAATGTAATGGTGCTGTGAAACTATTACAGCTGTTTATGGAGAACAATCTTAAAAAAACATTTAGCGAGACTGTCACTCTTCTGAAGATTCTGATCACCACACCCATGACCACAGCAGAAGCTGAGAGGTGCTTCTCAACCTTAAAAAGGATAAAAACTTATTTGAGAAATAGCATGACCCAGGAAAGGCTGAATGCATTGGCCATGCTGTCCATGGAAAAGAGATTGGTGACAGAGATGACTGATTTCAACCAGAAGGTCATTGAAAAATTTGCAACCCAGAAGAGAGGCGAGCAAAATTTATTTTCAAATTATTCTACTGGTGCTAATGTGAATGTGGCGTTCATTTGTATTCAGTCACTTTAATTCAGAGTTTTGTGTTTGCTGTTTGTTGTGCAATAAAGTTTGTTTACTGTTTAAAAAAAATTCACTGATTCGTGGTAAATTTATTGCATTATTTAACAGTTGACTTAAACATTAACGTTTTTTTATATTTTATCTAGCAGGAATGACACATAATCACCTGCTAAATGCCAATTTAGAGTCCTTCATTACAATCAGTGTAATTTTTCAGTTTGTTTGTGCTGATCTGTAAAGCTGTACTATATACTATGATCGGTGATGCTGGGGCTGTATACTCTGTGGCTGTATACTCTGTCCTGTTATGCTGGGGCTATATACTCTGTCCTGTGATGCTGAGCTGTATACTCCTGACACTATGAGTGGAAGCAAGTGGAATACAGGGAATGGAGTAGATGGATTAAATTATAAGGGGTATGGCTTACAATAAGTGGGAGGGGCCAAACATGAAGGGGCAGGGTCTTGCACCCCCCCATCCTAAAACCTTACCAGCCGCCACTGGTGGCAACAATATGTCGATTATTTTAGGGGTGGTGGGGGGCCATTACAATGACAGATCTTGGCTCAATCAATTATTTCTTTGTGAAAGAAAAATTGTAGAAAAAAGGGGGGTTGCCATCCGGGGCCCCCTTTGAACAAATTATGTGAAGAATTCCTGTTCTCTGAAAGCCTCCATTATTTCTGCAAGTCAAAATTTAGCAAAAAAATAATAATGTCAGTCAAGCCCTAGCTTTTTTCCCATATCTAACCCACAAACTCATCCACTGATTATAAAGTCTAAAAAAAAAGTTTTGTATCGTCGTATTGTACAATAGTTTTTTCCGACGTTTTCTACTGACTGTAAACGACGTTCTCTATCCCTTTATACACTGCGCATGTGAGAAGCTCTGCACGTTTCCACGCCCATGACGTTCGTCCTAGTGATTGCCACGCCCCTTTTAGTCGTCAATGTGGAGAGGAGTCTGAAGACATGATGGAGGAGAGACAGCAAGCTGCAACCAGGCAGGAGACAGGCCAGGCACTCACCCGGAGGAGCAGGAGGTACAAAGCCACCCAACATGAGCTTTGAAGAGATGGTTGAGATGGTGGCTATTTTAAAAAAGGAGGACTATGACGGCAAATAAGGGCCTTACAAAAACCCCAATAAACTAAAGGCCCAGATCATAGATAAGGTACGGAGGGCTATCCATGCAAAATTCGGGATGCAGAGGTCCAGGGAGCAGTTGCGCAAGAGATGGAGTGATTTGAAAATCTGAGAGCCAGAGCAGATGGAGAGAATTCGAAGAGTTCTCAGAAGACGTAAGTAATTTTCATGTCTGTTCTGAATTATTATTATTTTTTTATTTTGTGGCATGTGCTTTTTATCGCAGGTTGTGTATATATACAGTTCAAGAACAGATGTTTGAAGGTTCATGTTTTTGTGTGGGCATAATAATTGGTTGGTCATTCTATTTAAGACCTTTTTATGTGAGACAATTTTTTTAATTAATGTAGATATGTTATTAAGTTGATTTAAATAATCCAACTTAAGTCAATATACATTAAAAGAGAGTATTGCAAGCAGTTGATTACACATATGCACTCAGTAGCACAATGGTTGGCATGGCCGATCCGCCCTATAGGCTCACTATGCAAGCCGCTTAGGGCCCCGCAAAGCTGCGAAGGGCCCCCCAAATAACTAGAGGCCCCGCCTGGTAAGAAGTCATTTTCGCCCCCTAACCCCTGCTTCTCAACTCGCTGGCTGCATGGGAGAAGAGGCAAGCAGTCAGCACCCCTTGCTTCTCAATTTAATGTAAGGTGTCATTTCAGACAGCAGAACACCCCCTCCACCCACTTCTTAACTTTCTTTAATGTGACATGTCACTGTTGTTAGCGCCCCCCCGCTTCTCATTTTTAATGTGCCATGTCATTTTGCTTCGGGCCCCAGGGAGGTCAGGATCGGCACTGAGTGTTGGTCACAAGAACAACGTAGTTAGTTAGCGTTTCACACAGAGGTGATCCAGTGTCAACTTGTTGTTTTGCCATGTAGGAAACTTGACCAAAGTTAGAGAAATGCAGCAGGTTTGGTAATGGATAAAATCCTGTGTTAAGCTTAGGATTGTAAAAACACACAATTGTACGACACTTTTTAAAAAGAATGATTGATATTCCTCTTTCAAGCCTCTAATCTTTTTGATACATCTATCCCTTTTTTACAATCTCATAGGTCGCAATCAAGCTGCAGCAGTGGAGCCGACCAACCCCACACAATGCCAAGCCCCACCCTCGCCGGATGTGCAGGAAGTGCAAAATGCCACCACATCAGGTCAGTGTCATACAGCACAGCTTCAGGTAATACATGCAGGCCTGCATAATTTTAATTACATGTTTTTTATCCAAATTTCAGGTGTACGAGCTGTTGGGGGCGGCTTAGACACCGACAGTGCCCAGGTGCTAATTGGGGGGATAATTTGCTGCATGGATGAAATAGAGGACACAAACCTCGCCCTCTTGAAGACCATAAAGAACAACAAGAAGGTGCTCCAAAACATGAAAAATCTTGTTGACATTCTGGGGAGGGTTTAAAAAAAATAATAATAAAAAAATAATAAAAAAAAACATAAAAAAAACAAAACAATTATTTAAATGCAAAAACATAGGTCTTAAAATTAAAAAATTAAAAATTTCTAGTTTGATATTTAAAAAATAAAAATAAAATCACACATTTTCAGTGTGATACAATAAATATTTTTGGATACTCAACAATGTCTGGCTTCTTATTATATCAATTCTGCCAAAACACTGCAACCCCTCACAGATACTGTAATTGGAGCGCAATGAAGAGGCACGTGCCAAAGTATTGCATTTGTTATTAGACGTCTCTGTTAAACAGGGGCACAAAAATTGGCACAACACAACACTGCAACCCTCACAATAACTCTAATAGGAGGACAACAAAGAGCCACGTGCAAAGTATTACATCAAAAATTGTTATTAGGCGCCCCTGTTTAACAGGGGTTGAAAAATTGTGCCTCAGGCACAACACAACACTGCAACCCCTCACAATAACTCTAATTGGAGGACAACAAAGAGCCACGTGCAAAGTATTGCATCAAAAAGTGTTATTAGGCACCCCTGTTATGTGGTATGTAACAGCACATGTACAGTGACACCAAATGGCGCTCAGGTGGTATGTAACAGCACACGTGCGGTGACACCAAATGCGCTCAGGTGGTATGTAACAGCACACGTGCGGTGACACTAACTGCGCTTAGGTGGTATGTAACAGCACACGTGCGGTGACACCAAATGCGCTCAGGTGGTATGTAACAGCACACGTGCGGTAACACCAAATGCGCTAAGGTGGTATTGAACAGCGCACGCACAGTCAGAGCGACTGGGTTTCTGTGCAATTCAATAGCCCACTTGCATTAACAGCAACTGCCTTTCTGTGCAAATAAATAGTACACTTGCAGTAACAGGTAATGCGTCTATGTGCAATTAACTAGCACACGTTGACTAACACGTTAGAGCACTGCATCAAGCACAATCTCCTGCCTGACAGATACTAATAGCAGATCTAGCTAAGCTATACAGTTTATAAATATATTGACAACTCCTAGGGATGTGAATATATTCTCTACAAACTGTAAATTTAACTATACTGACTAGTAGCCTCCCTGATCTATCTATCTATCTATCTATCTATCTATCTATCTATCTATCTATCTATCTATCTATATATCTATCTATCTATCTGAAAAGACACTGTGTCTCTATCTATCTATCTATCTCTCTCTCTCTCTCTCTCTCTCTGTCTGTCTGACTTCTCTAAGCAAGCCGGAACACACTACACGAGGCCGCCCAGGAGGCGGCCTTTTTATAGTGTGGGGCGTGTGCTAAAGCGCTGAGCCCTAATTGGCCAAAGCACTCAGGCTTTGGCCAATTAGGTCTCTTCGTTTTTGGGTGCTGTGATTGGCCAAGCATGCGGGGTCATGGTGCATGCTTGGCCAATCATCAGCGCGCAACGCCGCATTGAATTATGGTCATTCGTGCAATGTTCGATGCGAACAAGCGTTCGCATCGAACGCGAAGCTCATCCCTAGTGAATATTAGTCCATATCTCTTGTATTCCTTGTGGTTTTGCTTGGTGATGAATGGGCCGAAGCAATCCATTCCACTATAAAGAAATAGTGATGATGGGTTCACATACGATCTACTGGTAAATCTGCCATTCTTTGTTCTTCGGTAGGTCTACGTGCCTTTCTACAGGTTACGCATTTATTTATATACATTGCTATAACTTTGCTTCCTTTCACTATCCAGTAACCAGTGTTGTAAGTAACGGAGTTACAATAAACGCAGTTACCTAACGCAGCCCCTTTTGAGGGTAACGAGTAATCTACCTGATTACTCTTCCCCTCACGGTAACGCAGTTCCCATTACTTGGGCGGCATTACCGCAATTACATCTACCACCACTAGATGGCAGCAGAGTAATTGCTTCTGCCGGTGCTGTGAACATAAATATGGGTGGAACTCCGCTTTAGAATCATGTGACCGCTGTGATGGCCTGTCACAGCGGTCTGAAAACTGCCAATCACAAGGAGCCCTGTATACGATGAGCCCCACCCGCCTCACACTGACCTATCACCAGGGAACAACTCACATCGATCACACACACTGTGTGCGCAACCTGATCAATGATCTGGGGAACACATGGCCGTAACAAAATGTTCCACAGAACAAACTTTCCCTATACAACACAGTGTACACAGCGACATCTAGTGGTCAACATGGTAAGTGCAGGACACCTATACAGACCAATGATCAGCAGGTTATTTTTGGTCAGTGATTTCATCTCTTCATCAGGCTACAAAGAGAAATCTGACATCCCCATTCCAGATCCCTTGCATCCAATAAAGCTTATATAAGATAAATAAAATAATAAAAATAAAGTATAGAAAATTCTAATAAAGCCTAATATAAGATTATAAATTACAGACTCTGTAAACGTCAAGGGAATGTATATTATAAACATACATTTTAATCCAGCTTATAATTTGGATGCAATATATAGCAGATGGATAAGGGTTTTAAGTCCTATTAGTTGCACATACATGGGGGGATGGATGCACCTAGGCTGGGATATACATGAGATCACCATTTGTTTCCGGTTTTCTTCTCTCAAGGATCTGGCATTCTTTTGTCTTGGAGTATTAACTCACTGCTCCCTGGCAAGTGCCCATCATCTGCTTCTCAACAAAGCATTGTAGAATATAAAAAAAATTCAGTTACTTTGCTGAGTAACTAATTACTTTTTCAATGTAGTAACTGAGTCACTAACGCAATTACTTTTTCGGAGAAGTAATTTGTAACTGTAACTAATTACTTTTTTAAAGTAAGATGAGCAACACTGCCAGTAACCACCTTCTCTCAAACAGTTCTAGGTAAAGGTTCTTCCTTGATGCAAGGATTTGTTGTGGTAGTGACCAATAATCAATCTTGTGAAAGTAGAATTTTTTGGGTAGAATGCTGGATGCTTCACTCTGCTGGGTAACGATGCATTTTCCAGTCTCCCTCCCACCTTCAGTACACCATCCTATAGACCAAGATTGTGCTTGTACAGTGGGTGGTTGTTGGGAATCCTTTTAGGTTCTTGACTAAGTCTCTTCCACTCCTCACTATAGAATCTCTGTTGAATGAGTCTGACTGTTTCTTCAGCTTTCATTCTTTCCTCTACATTCAATGATTCCTTCTTTCTGATTTCCTTTGCCAAACGTTGAATTTGAGCTACTTCATTTATGACTGTATTCCATTTTGAACATCTGGCTAGTCTTTCAAGTATGTCATCTTGACACGTGGCAGCAGTGCTCAATGTTTGTACAACCTTTACTTCTGGATCACCCATAGACAATTATGTGTAACCTTCACTGGGTACAATCTCCTTTTCCCAAAGGAAATCTGGACCATTGAACCAATTTGAATTTTTTAATTCTGTTACATTCAGACCTCTTGAAGCATGATCTGCTGGGTTATGCTTTGTATCAACGTGATGCCAATGTTCGGGATTTGTCATTTCCAGAATTTTCTGAACTCTGTTGGTGACAAAGATATGGAATCTTCGAGCTCTGTTGTTTATGTATCCTAGGACAACTTGTGAGTCTGTCCAGAAATATTCTTCATCTATTTTTAACTCTAATTCTTCTCATAGAAACTTGCTTACTGATGCTGAAACAACAGCTGCCGTCTGTTCAAGTCTTGTTATTGTCTGAATACTGGTAGGTGCAACTCTGGTTTTTCCCATAACCAGGGCACAATGGGCCAGATTCAGGTAGATCAGAGCATCTTTGCTCTGGAGTAACGCATCTCATTTACGTTCCGCTGCAGAAATTTTAGGAGCAAGTGCTGTTATTCATGAAGCACTTGCTCCTAAAGTTGCGGCAGCGCATCGCAAATGAGACAGCGGAATTCAAATTGGGCGGGTACGGGGCGTGTAGTATTCAAACTAGTCGCGATCCCGCCGCGAACGTACTGCCTGCATGCCGAGTGTCAATGCATCCCAGTGCACATGCTCCAAGTTCTGTCAGTGAACATCAATGACGTTACGTCCCCATTCATGAATGTTTTACGCAAACGACGCGATTTGTTTTTTTTTTTCCGACGCGATGACGACGCCTATACCTAACATAGGATACTCCACTAGGGGGCTGCTTTATCTATACGCCACGTATCGCTTCCGGAAACGTCGTAAAGTCACTGCGTCGCGCCCAAAAAAGATCGTGAATTGCCGATTCCCGCTCATTAACATATTTTTTGAGCGTAAATCGGCGGGAACGCCCCCGGCGCCATTTTTAAGTTGAAGTAACGATGCGATGGCGAAATTCAATTACGCCCATCGCATCGGAACTTCAACCCGCCGTTTCTTGTTTTCTGGTTATAGAAAAACAGAAACGCCGGCTTAAAGTGACAGTTAGGCTGGCGGATCACTGGATCCGCCAGCCTAACTCTTCCTGAATCTGGCCCAATGTATTTTTCCTTCTCCTATCACTCTGATGTAGGAGCACTGACCATAGCCATAACTACTGGCATCTGAGAAGTGATGAAGTTCTATTCTCTTGTACTCTCTGAAATCATGAGGTACAAAACATCTGGGTATCTGAACTTCTTTCAAATTTTGCAACTCTCTTATCCAAGTCTCCCCACCTTGGCCTCAAATCTTCAGGTATGGGTTCATCCCATTTCAACTTCCATCTGCATAATTCTTGTAGTCGTTTTTTTGCTTTAAAGATTACTGGGGCCAAGAATCCCAGTGGATCATATATAGAAGCCACTGCAAAAAAGAATGGTACGTCTGGTTGCAACTTTCTCTTCAAAGGATATTTCAAAGAAGAACTCGTCATTCTCTACATTCCATCCCAAGCCAAGTACATTCTTAACTGGAAGATGATCATAATTGAGATCTACATTTTTCATTGTTGATGCACATTCAGAGTCACCGATGGATTCCAGCACCTCTATGTTGTTTGAGATGAATTTGTGAAGGCGCAGGTTTCCTCTCTTGCGCATAATTCTTGGCTTTCCTTTACTAATTTGATTGCAGATTCTGTGGACTCTAGACTTATAAGACCATAATCTACAGTTTTTCTTAAGAAAATTTGCTGCTGATGGACAATCCTTTTCATTTTTATTAGCCAAGTACTTCATACCATAATTGGCGCAACCTGGAGACGATACTGCTCCAAACAAATGTACTTTCATTCTGTATTCTGCTGGCTCTGTATCTCCGTCCTCCCACCATAGGAACCTCAGGAAGTCTCTATCTTCATTCTTCACATGGAACTGATGGAACATTTTTTCAACGTCACACATGACCGCTATGAGATACCTTCTGAATCTACAGAGTACTCCAGGCAGAGTGTTTGTAAGATCTGGTCCTTTTAGTAGATGATCGTTCAATGCAACACCATCATACTGTGCTGAGCAATCAAATACTGCTTTAATTGTATCTGGTTTCTTTGGGTGGTAAACACCTTGATGTGGGATGTACCACACTTCTCCTTGTTTAGGTTCGTTAGTCACCTTTTCTGCATGTCCTTCTTCAAGGATACCTTCCATGAATTTCAAATAATCCTGCTTGAATTTGGGATCTCTTCCCATCTTTTTCTTCAAGCATTTCAATCTTGCTACGGCAAGATTTCTGTTATTTGGCAGACAAGGTCGTTCTCTAAAGGGTAAGGGCTAGGGTTGAGCGAACCCAAACTGTAAAGTTCAGGTTCGTACCGAATTTTGTTTTTTTTGCACCCGAACCCGAATTATTTGCAGAAAGTTTGGGTTCGTAGTTCAGCTATGTAATGGCACTGCACAAAGTGTCATTTCTGAAAGGAAAAAAAGTCATTTAAAACCGGCTTTGCGGCTATAATGAATTGTATAAAAAAATTGATGTGGGGTTTCACCCAAATATCCATACCAGACCCTTCAGGTCTGGTGTGGATTTTAAGGTGGAACTCCACCCCAAATAAAAAAAAAATGGCGTGGAGTTCCCCCAAAAATCCACATCCAGACCGAGCACGTTAACCTGGTCGGCCGCATACCCCTACCCTTTAACGAAGGAAGTGTAAATCGTTTAAAAAAAAATACAGACACAGTAGAAAAAATTCACTCTCGATGCGGCTCCCTGCTCCAATGTTGTCTTCTATCCAGCGACGGGGGATCTCTCCAGCGACGTGTGATCAGCGGTCCGGCCCAGCGATGAGAAGATCCATCCATCCAGAGTGCAGCAGACAAGCTCCTCTCTCCGCTGGACACAGCTTTGACATATCTTATATAGGGGAGGCGGGGCCACCCGTAACGTGACCCCGCCAGCTCTAATGCACACTCAGCTACGTCACTGGGAAAACCCGGTCTTCCCCCTTGCGTCAGAGGGGGCAGGGTCACATGACGGGTAGCCCCGCCTCCCCTGTATAAGAAATGTCAAAGCTCCACCGCGTCATTCCGCTGGGCTGTGTCCAGCGAAAAGAGGAGTTTGGCTGCTGCACTCTCGATGGATGGATCTTCTCATCGCTGGACCGGACCGCTGATCACCCGTCGCTGGAGAGATCATCCGTCGCTGGAGAGAAGACAACGTTGGAGCAGGGACCCGCATCGAGAGTGGATTACCACCGCTGGATTTTTTATTTTTATTAATAAAGTAATTTTTTTCTACGGTGTCTCTGTGTGTTTTTTTAAAAACTATTTACACTTTTTCGTGAAATGGTAGGGTACAGTGTAACATCCTCCCCATGTTGAGGGCACGTGGCCTGGTGCGGTTCAGGAGAGGGGGGGCCGCACTCTGTCCCCCACTCTTTTCTGCGGCCGGCCAGGTTAATGTGCTCGGATAAGGGTCTGGTGTGGATTTTTGGGGAAACTCCACTCCATTTTTTTTTAAATTTGGGGTGGAGTTCCCCTTAATATTCACACCAGACCTGAAGGGTCTGGTATGGATATTTGGGGGAACTCCACGTCATTTTTTTTTTTAAATTGACGGCGGGGTTCCCCTTAATATTCATATAAGACCTGAAGGGCCTGTTAATGGAATTTGGGGGGACCCCCACACTTTATTTTTATTTTTTTATGAATGAATCCTCTCTGAATTGCCGGAGCCGACAATTCATTATAGCCGCAAAGCCGGTTTTAAATGACTTTTTTTCTTTCAGAAATGACACTTTGTGCAGGGACAGTTCTATGTATGGGAAACATGCGCTTTTTCACATGCTGACTTCACACCCCCCCCCCCCCCCAGGTACGAAATTTAAAGTAATATTACACTTTTTATTGTTTCACTTTTAAGCATTAATAAATTCACTGCTCCGAAACACTTAACAACTTGCATTTTAAAACTTTTTTTGCATTGATACATGTCCCCTGGGACAGGACCCAGGTCCCCAAACACTTTTTAGGACAATAACTTGCATATTGGCCTTTAAAATTAGCACTTTAGATTTCTCCCATTTTTCTTTTCGAATTTGCCGCGAACACCCCTAATTGTTCATTGTTCGCCGAACAGGCGAACAGGCAATGTTCAAGTCGAACATGAGTTCGACTCGAACTCAAAGCTCATCCCTACTCACAGTATAACTGTGACTGGCACTGGTTGAAACATTTTCACATGTTATGTTTGCTTTTAATAAAGCTGTGACACTGCCCTTTCCAACCTAATGGTTGTAAGCGTGTTTATTTAATATGGTGAAGGGGCAAGGGGGAAGGTTTTATGTACATATACTGTATATTACAGTAAAAGGGTACCTGGGCTTATTGCGCCTCAGCAGTCAAGCAAACATGCTATAACAAGGCAGGTTTCATCATTCTATTTGGTCACAGAAAATGTTTGGTATGAGGAATTGTTGCTATTGTACATTGTAATTTTAATTTCAATAAGCCCAAATACCTTATTCCTAAAGACAACACTTTTTCTTTGTTTTGAGTGGACAGTGGAAAGGGGATTATAATCCTTGCTCTTTAGAAAAGTAAGAAAAAGGGTCGCCTTTAGTTCCACTTTAGTGTTACTTTTGCAGTTACAGTAAAACTAAATGCATTGTTTTCAGTTTTGGACAGAGAGGAGATGATTTAGTACCCCTTGCATTTTTATTGCTGTCAGTGTCCCTATTATGAAGATTAACTCTCTCTATTTGTCCTGTTTACTGTTATCACCTAAGGTGAAATAAAATGCATATATTTGAGATGTCACCAGAACAGTAATAGAGGGGAAATCTCCCAGTGGGAAAAATAGTTCTAGTAACACTGGTGACAACCAGAGACTTCCTCACATTATTGGGATTTTCAGTTTTAGCTTTAAATATACATAATGGTAACATACTGCATTTTTTAAGTGTTAATCTGTTGTTACTTGTACCTAATTAGTCTGTTTCTATTTTTTTAGATCCATATTTTGTCAATGCTGTGGAATGGAAAGATCATGTGTATTTTTTCTTCAGGGAGACAGCAGTAGAATTCAACTACCTTGAGAAGGTATATTTTATTGTACTATATACAGCTACAATGATATTCTTGTGCTCTGAAAATTAGAAATTGTTATAGGTACTAGTTTTCTATCCTACTGTTTTCCTACTACTGTAAATTCTTTATACCAAACCTTTGGTTTGAGAGTGGTAAACTGAAGGAGGCTACTTCTTAAATCTTCAATTTGCACAAACCTTGCATTACTGTTAACATAAGTGAGTCTGTTGATCTGTTTGGTGTTATTTTGGCATCCCTGTGTGGTTTAACATAGAGAACAACTTGAAGGTTTTGGAGGTAGTTTTCCTTAAAGGAAAAGCCTTGGGATACCAGATAGCATTGTCCATAGCTGTACCAATAGCTTCTAGTAGATTTAACTACTGGCCCTATCAGATTCATTGCAATTTCATTCAAAAGGAAACTCAATCACTGGCAATAGAACCAGCAGACTATGGAAACATAGCATAGTCTTTTCATAATAGTCTTTCACATCTGCATGTATCCTGGGCCAAAAGAAACTCTGTGAAGCTTATCTTGCTGTCGCAGAGGGAGCAGAAGATGAAACATCTTCGGGAGGCCTTGCAGAAAGGTGTGTGCAACGCGTTCCCAGAATCTGGGGGATTACCAAATCCTTGTCCTGGACAACGTGTTGCTAAGGCTTCAATGAGTCACAGAAGGAGCGGTGGAGAAGGTGACCGTCTGACCGATGCGTTCAGACAATTTTTTAGTCCGCAGCCCCATGGTATGACCGGTTCCAGCAACCATCGCCAGCGTCTGGTTTACATGGCGCTGGAATACCTAGGGGCAAGATCACACTTGGACACCTTCCCCACCGAAAATCCTTTTGCTTACTGGGTCTTGAGCTTGCACAGTACGCAATTGAGCTACTGGCTTGTCCTGCATCCAGCATTCTTTCAGAACGCACATTAAGTGCTGCTGGAGGCTTTGTGACCGATCACAGGGTACGCCTCTCCACCGACTCCGTGGATCGACTGACCTTCATAAAAATGAATCAGGCTTGGATCAACACCAGCTACCAAGCACCTGATGCTGATGTAATTGAATAATTTTTTGGAGACTGCCTATGCTGATGCTGAGTGAATATCCCTTTCCTCCTCAATCATCTTGCTGATAGCTAGTAAGAACATTGTTGGTTCTGGCCACCGCCACCAGTGCCTAAGGCCCAATTTTTCTGCCCCTGTTTAACAGGGGTGTATATTAACAATTTTTGATGCAATACTTTGCATTTGGCTCTTTGTTGCGCTCCAATTACAGTATCTGCGAGGGGTTGCAGTGTTGTGCCTAAGGCCCAATTTTTCTGCCTCTGTTTAACAGGGGCGTGTAATAACAATTTTTGATGTATACTGCTGTATACTGCTGTTCTAAGTATATATGGCCAAAGGGTCTTGTAATGACCTGGGGGGAGTGGTGGTGGGGAAACCCATGCTATTTTTTTCTGTGATTTTCATCCATATTGCAGGGACCAAACATTACATTAAAGCCGCAAGCAGTATTAAATTACTTTTTCCTTATAGTAATCTCATTTTGTGCAGGGACAGTTCTAAACACGTGCCACCTCACAGGCATACTATAGACACCCAGCAGGTACGATATTTAAAGGAATTTAGCATTTTTTTCCACTTTAAGCATCATTAAAATCGCTGCTCCAGAAGAAACTACCGTTTTTAAAACTTTTTTTCCATTGATACATGTTCCTTGGGGCAAGACCCGGGTTCTCAAAGACGTTTAGCGATTAACTTGAATATTGGGCTTTAAAATGAGCACTTTTAAATTCGAATGTTCGAGTCCGATAGACATCAATGGGGTTCGCGAACGTTCGGTAAAAGCCCAGTCATGAGAAGAATGAAGAATGAAGCCAAGATTCAGCAATACCAATTAGATCATAGTTCTCGTGCACCAGAGCTTCTAACTTACCTATTTTGCTTGGAAGACTTACTGGCATTGGTGACCAAACACAATTCAAGAGTGACAAAAGAGTACAACTTAAAAAACTTGCCATGACTCTTACTAAATGCCTCAGACTGTCTACTTTCCAAAAATGGGGTCATTTGGAAGGTATTGTACTGTCCTGGCATTTTAAGGGTCTCAAGAAAATGTATAGGCCGTCAGTACCTCAGAAATTATCAATTTTCAAATACATATACCATAGTCTGTAGACGCTATAACGTTCACAAAAAATAATAATATAGACTTATTGGGATTTTTGTTTACCAAACACATGTAGCAAAATACATTCTGTCCTAAATTTATGAATAAATTCAAGTTTATTGGATATGTTAAAAGTCGGTGGGAGGGAGGAGGGGGAGAAACCGGCTTTCAGAGGAAGAGACACAGACATAGTGCATCGTTCTGTAATTTTTCTCCCATCCTACTACAACAACCCCCATGCTGTCTTGGGCCCCCCTGTGTGCCTGTGCCCCCTACAGGAGGCCTGGTGATACCCCCCTATGACTGACTGTGATGTATCAAAATATAAGAAAAAGTGAAAACAAGTATTTTATTTGTAAACTTACATTTGTTTGATGACTGGATAGCATGCTTATGCAAAATGGACTTAAAAAATCGAATTTGCTTTTCCTAACACAGTGTAGTGCAACACATGGTACATTCCTCTTTGCTCAATGTCATATTCTGTATGCTGCACTTTTAGCTGCAGCTCTGCTATACGTTTCCTATTTGGTTCACTACCAAGGTTAAACCACCCTTCTCCTTTATTTTCATACCACTTACCGTAACAGTAGGACATCCCACTTACCCCACATTTATACTAGTGATAGTACCAATTTATTTCCACTGACACCAGTGAATAAGCCCTTTTTACTTTCATATTTGTTTTAGTGTTCTGAGGACCTATTTTGTCCTAAATATGGCAAACCAGGGGGAAAGGTGTGGCACTATAATCTTTTTATTCCATCATTGGTCACATTGCTCTTATTAGTCACATCACATGCTCTTTTTGGGCAGTGTATGAATTGTGCCAAATTTTTCTTTTCATGTGTCCTTTCTATTTGTATGCAAATGCTGGCAACTACGCAGTGGACATGCCACTGCTTATAAATAGGTTCACAGGTTATCATGAAATACATTATTACAAATACATTAGAATATATAACAGATGCAATAAAAGGACAATTTGCACAAATGTCACATGTAGGATGACCACATTTCCAACCTGCCATTCAGAGACACACCCCCTCTCACCTTCCGCAAAAAAAGATGAGGGGTTGGGGGGTAATGTAGTCTCGGGGGTTGATGGGGAATTTGGTGGCGGATTATTTGTCAGGTGAATGAGCCACTTGCCCCAGATGCAGTCCATTTTGGCAGCCATAGCCTGG